>JBAMBJ010001667.1:0-37015 GCA_037043495.1 Drosophila recens
ATTTAAAAAAGAAAAATATTCTCGGGTATTAAATTAACTATAACAGATTTTTTTTTCCTATTTCTACACCAAAGAGTCGTATATTCTAGAAAATAATTGACATTTCTTTTCAAATGAGCAAAAAAATAATTGCAGTCTATTTAAAATTAGAAGCACAACAGAAGTTTTTATGGCATATTATGTGTATTAAATCGCATTATCAGTGTGAAAATCACTTGAAAATCTGAATAGCATTTCTTGGCAAGGGTATCAAATCTTCGACGTGAGAAAGTCAACTTTAGTTCTCTCTTATTTCTGTTTTGTTTTGTGTGTTGTTTGTCAAGTTGTTTGTGCTTTTTTGTCGCTGTCTCTTTTTAGCTCTTGGCTACAAACTGATTACGCATACGGTTTATTTTCTGCCCCGATTACTCACCGCTCCAAAATATTTGAGCTCTTTGGTCTTGATGCGTCGGTGCTGCGATGCGGGCGTTGTGGCTCCGGTTGTCGTCAAGGTGGCAGCACCGCCGCAGTGGCCACCAATCGGTCCGGTGGCGCCGCCATTCGCTGCCGCTGCAATTGTGCTGCTCTCGTACGCGGCGGCGGCAACGGCAGCAGCGGCCAGGCCATTTAAGACCGTTATGCGCCGCCGCCGCCGCAGCTGCTGAGGCGTTGCCACTGCCGGCAGGGTTGCCACCTGTGGCTAAGCCACTGAGACTGCCACCGCCCGCCTCCATGAAATCGAAACGCTTGAAGGCATACCACTTGGACGGATTGGGCTGAATGCCCTGATAGATTTTTACAAACATTTTGTGCTTCTCGCGTCGATACTGTGTGAGCAGGACATTCATTTTGCGCTCCACCTCCGCCTTGGAGCAACCAAAGCGATCGGCAATTTCCGACCATGCCCGAAAGCGACACAATTTATCCTTGTACTTGGGATCGGCACGATTCCATAGCTCCGTATGGCAGCGATACTGTTCGATAAGCTCCAATGCATCGTCATTAGTCCATTCCATGTTTTTGGGTGAACTGCCGCCAATTCCAATTCCCACTTCACCTCCTCCCCCTGAGCCGCCAATCCCGGAGGAGTAACTGTTGGGCAGTGGAATAATGTGTTGTTGTTGATTAAGTTGTTGATGATGATGATGTTGCTCCTGTTGATATCGATGATTAACAGCTGCTGCTGCTGCGGCTTGATTCTCTGGATTGTAGTTCATTTGCCAACTTCTCTACTCTCTCTTCTTTCTTCTTCTCCTTCGTCTTGTTCCTTTTTAGCTAACTCGTTGTGTTTTGTAACGCTGAGCTTTTGTCTGGCAGTCAAGAGAGTGTTTCTCCCCCGTCACTCTGTTCTTCTGTTTCTTCTCTTTGTTGGGTTGTTTTGGTTGCAAGGAATGTTGTCATGCGAAATGCACTCAATCAGCATCTTTTGATTTGATCCTTGGTAATTTATTTAGCACTCGTCTCCTTAACACTGCAAGCAAAGCAAATGGAAACGAATTTTAGTTAAATATTTATTATTATTTAATTTAATTTTTTTTAATTTTGTATTTTAAACTAACGAACGAGTTTTAGTTAAATATTATTATTATTTAATTTTTATTTTAATTTTGTATCTTAAACTAAAGCTCAACTCTCTCTCTCTTCTCAACTCTCCTTCTCTACCTTCAGACTTGTTTTTTGACACTCGTAGGTAATTTGACATATGGGTATTTCCAGGATCGAAAACGCGACATTCGTTCGTCTTTAAATGAAAATCAAAATGTCAAAAATTAACATCATCAAACATGTTTTTTACATAATTAATCAACACTATTTTTACTATAAAAGACAAGCTTTGAGGACTTGTCATTTTCGAATAATTTATATAAAAAACAATGCATTGCGAACGCGACTAGAAATGGAAGTCGTTTTTGACTTCTTATTGAAAAATGCGAAAATCAGTAATAGGTGGCGAGTAATTTGAAAGAAAATACTCAAAAACCACAATAAGATAACGTAGTTTTGCATTTCAAGGAATTATATTGATATATTACAATTATTTTATTTATTTTACAAGTTTTATTAGTTATTTGTAACGCGACATCGCGAACGTGACAAGATTTCCATCTAGTTTGTACCAAGAATTTATTTATCAAATTGTATTTGACATATCTTAAATAGCTTGAAAAACTTGTTTTAAATTGAACTTTCAATACTTTCAGAAAATTTTACAAGATGTGAGTTTTTGATCAATTTTAAGTTTTTGAGTTAGGTGGAACTTCTGTGTAAATGTTCATATGGGCAAATCCAAAAATTTTTAAACCAAGGGCAAAAGTTGTCAAAAAACTAAATGTTTTTTAATAATTGTTCTTTTTTGGAATAAAAGGATACATTTTCAAGCTTCAAAATATAAAAACAAATGGTGGTTTGTTTGTTCATGGCCTAGCCTAACCAATAAATACCCCTTTTTGCCTCATTCTTGTAAAACAAGTGTATTTTGCATGGCCAAAAAAGTGGGAAAAACAATCGTCTGAGTCTTTAACGCTTAGCAAAACTTAAACTTTGTTTAATTTTCTTTAATTTAAGATTAAAACCATATTGAACGTATTTTTAATATATATTAATAATTTGAAGTAAAAGTGTGTATACAAAGTGTAACGTTCGCAGCAGATAAAAATTAACATTTTTATTAAATAGGACTACCTATCATTATTTTTTAAAGCTGGATTGATATGGTCATATATTCCACTTAATTCTTTGTATTTGGATAATTTTGTTGGATAGTTTTATTTTATTATTTATTATTGTGCAAAATTTGTTAAAAAAAATGTGAAAATCCAAGTAAACCTCAAATCTACTTTCATTTTTTGTAACGTCCGCAACGGAAATTTCAGCAAGCTTAATTTCTTTACAAAAACAATAAGCCTGTTATCTTGGAAAAAATGTTTTTAAGTACTCCCAAAAAACTGCATTTGTCAAGGAAATGTCATTAATATTTAACTATTTGAACGGGAGCTGTATTATTTTAATATGAAAATAAACGTGATTAGCCCATATTGGTGATGAAATTCCCTTGATTCTATTCAATTATTTAAAAAAAATAATTATTTTGTTTTTATTAAATTCCCGTGAATTTTTTTAAAATTAATTTGCAGTCAATCGACTCGTTAAACTTTGATCCTTGTTATTTCCCAAAACTTGGGATTTTTATAACCGTTTTTCCCCCTTTTCAAATGAAGGAAAAAATAACTACAGATATTTGACCATTTCAATTAAAATAAATCTCTGAACTTTATGAAGCTAACTTGACACATAAACTAATGCATTTTTCTCTTATCCAAAATACAGGGATCGTAACTAATAAGTTTTATTATAAAAGTTGAAAAACAAAAATTGATTGTTTTATATCATTCAAACGGAATTTAAATGACCTTTCCATGCCAATATGTTAACGATAAGGAAACAAATAAGCCCCCAAATCTCAAAATGTTTGCTGTGGCAATAATTATTCTCGCCAGTGTATCTTTTGAACCTGAAGGCGAATTTCATTCACTTTTTTAATAGAAATTGAAGAATAACTTCTATTTTAAATTTGTATTATAAAAATTGCAAATAAGAGTTTTTAACTTAACTTTTAACTTTTAAATACAAATTGAAAGTTAACTCTTATTTATAATTTGTATTACAAAAATTTAAAATAAAAGGTAAAAATAAAAAAAAAAAAAATAAAAAAATTTGAAATAAAAGTTTACCAATAAATTACACATAAGTTTATCTTGTTCTTAGAAAGTCCTTCTAAAAATAACGTATGCAATTTCTTCAATGTCCCTGTAATTTTTTTAAATGGTTAATTTTTTTCCTACTCATAACTCTAATTTGCAATCCCTGCCAAAAAGAAAAACTATCTAAAAGTAGCACTCATATCAAAAAGCGGTCAATAACCTGACAAAATATGATAATAATCGGACGAAAAGTAGGATACGCGAAATTTAAGTTTATCCCGAAGGTTCTTTTTCGTAAATTCAAAGAATAAATTTTTCTAAAAATTTTGCATAATAGTCTATATATAATTTACTATGCTGCCTAATTTGTAATTTTCCCGAAGGTTCTTTTAAGAATCCTAAAAAAACATTTATTTCGAAATTCAACTTGAAAACGCTAAACATTTTTCAGAGCAGTTATTTTTGGAAGTCGTAGATTTGTTTCTTTATTAAAGTTAACTCGATCAAGTATAATTAGAGTCGAATTACTTTTATCCAGCAGTTGTATGATTTGTTAAAAATTTTGTTGTTTTTCCCGAAGGTTCTTTTAAAAGATAACTAGATTTTTTTTTGATGAATTTTTTTTTAAATTCATATTATTTATTTCTTTATTATTGCCACACACAGTGGCTCACAGCTTAAAGTATGCACCCTTATTTTTGCTTTAACTGCTATGTTAGTAGAGTTATCACAATAAAAAAAAATATATTTGGAAAGGTCGTGTAAATTCCGTTTGAATGACACAAAACTTTTTTTAACCCATTGAATACCCTTGGAAAATTTCAAATTTTTTGTAAAAGTTACTTTTCAAAACTTTTTTCCTCGATTTTTTCCAAAAAATGTTGGGATGCAAAAAAATTCTTAGAACAATTCAAAGAGTGACTGCAAAAAAAATTTTCAAAAATATTTTTGCTAGTATTTTTTAAAATTTTGTGAAAAATGGCACTTTTTTCATGAAAATGAGGAAAAATGGGTTAAAATGGTCATTTTTAGGATTTTCAAAAAATTATAAAAAATACTAGCAAAAATATTTTTGAAAAATTTTTTTTACAGTCACTCTTAGAATTGTTAGAAAAATTTTTCTGCTTAAAAAAATTTGTTGGAGAAAAAATCGAGGAAAATTTTAAAAATTGACTTTTTTTTAAATTCAAAATTTTCGATGGATACTTAATGGGTTAAAGAAATTTTGGAATCATTAGAACGGGATTTAAGTGAATAAAAGATTAATATAAGAAACCTGCATCAAAACATCTTTATTATACGCAAATTTGACAAATTTATGCTGTATGAAGACATTTGTGGTTCACTGTATGTTAAAGTAATGTGCAATAAATGCAAGTCTAATGGAATCAGAGACTATAAGTCACTAGGCGCTATTATCACCGAGACTTGCCGGAAAAGTGCGCCACTGTTAAATGACAAGGCGCTTTTCCTTGCCATGAATTAACAACATTAGTCGTACGACATTTTGAATACTATTGCAATTTTTGCAACAGGCGCTAAGAAAAATGCTCTGAAAACGAAGACGACGAAGACGCGTATGTGTGTGTTTGAGTGTGTGTGTGCAAAATGTCACAAGTCACAAAAGCAGAAAAATGCTAACAACATCGATAACAGCGCCCATTCACAATAGACGGAAGCTATTTCGCACTCACTCACACGCACGCACGCAGGCACAGACAGCAATTTACAAATACATGCGCGCACGCACACACAGACACAGTGAGGAGAGCCAGGGACACGTGCGCATTCATTCGCACAAACTGCGCGGCGAGCTTTATGTTTGGATGTATGTATGTATGTATGTGTAATATGTACATCTCGCTTTTACATCAATCTTTGTCGCCTGATTTGCTTCCTGGTCAAGTTTTGCTTTACATTTGGCACATATTGCAATTAATAAACTTTTTTCGTATTTAGTTGCCTTTGTTTAGAAAAGTTTTGCGCAGAAAGCAAAAATGTTGCTGCGCAATCAGCTGGATGAATCACAACGGTAAACAAATACACAGACACACAGACACGACAAACACACAAACACACACACACACACACACACACACACACACGCACTTGACTCACTTGACAAAACAGAGAGACAGAGATACAAGATTCGTATTAAAAGCCTGATTTCTATTTTGTTTTTGTTTTTTTTTGTTTTCTTTATGCGTGTTTGATTTAGTTGTTGTTTAGTTTAATTATTTGACTTTTAAAAAAACACACATGTGTGTACAATGTCTGCTTCTTCTTCTTTATCTTTTTCTATTTTTAGCTTTTGTTTCTTTTCACTTTTGACTTTTTATACGCATTTTTTTCTCAGCTAGAAATTTCATATGTTTGCATAATAAATAAATTGTTTATTGTTATTGTTGTTTGTTGGGTTTCCATACGTAGCACAGTTTTGTGCGATATTTACTGGGAATTTTGCGGTCACTTTTTTTTTTTAATAAATTTTTATTATTGTTGCTTGGTTTTTCCACAAAATTCATTTGCATTTGAATATTTGTTGTTTTGATGTCTCAATAATAATTCTGGTTAAAAACAATTTGCTGGGCTTTTTTTTATTAGAACAGAAACTTGTTTGTCACTATTTATTATTTATTTTATTATTATTTAATTAAAATGTTACAATTGATAAAGCTTTTTTTTTAGTCAGCCTTCCACTTTAGTTATTTTTGAAATTAGCGAACAACAAATTAAACAACGCAAAAAGTAAACATAAAAATAAGATCAAAAACTTAAAAATACATTTCAAGGCGCGTAAAAAAAGCAAATATCACACACAAACACACGCACAACATAGGTGCAAGAGAGAGAGAGAGAGAGAGAGTGAGAATGAGAGAGAGCGAGCATCATATAAAATTATATTAAAATTGTTTTTTTTTTTAAATAAAATTCATCTCATACTTTTTTTTATTAAATTCAACACCTTTTAAATCACATTTCTTGTATTTTGGCATTCCATTTTCGAAATATTTTCATTATTATCATTAAAACCGTTTCGTTTCTCCTTGTACATATTTGCATTTGTATTTGTTTTTCCGTTATTTGTTTAGCAAACACAATACAAAACAACAGCAGGCTGCTGTTTATCGCATCTTCCCTCACACATACACACACACAAACACACTCACTTGTTTTTTGCCCAGCAGCACCGTCTACGTTATTATTATTACTTTCTTCTGCGCGCCCAAAATATTTCGTACGCGCTTTTTTTTGGATACCGACCGACGACCGCTCTCGTACAACGACTGCTAACGTCTGAACCGTCTGAACTGTGCGTCGCTTTTTCCCGACAAACACTGACAAACTTATTGAAATCGATTTGTAACGAACCCACAACTACGACGCGTCGCCAGCGACTGAGACAGTGACTGAGACGGAGACGGAGACAGAGACACAGACTGCGACTGCGACGCTTCGCTGGCCGGGCTGCGTATTGAAATGAAATTTCTCGTTGGACGTTTGAATGAAATGAGCACAACGCACCAAGGCATACAGACAAACACACACACATACACTTATAGGTATACGTATGTATATACGAGAACAGGCAGCGCTGCTGCGGCGCCGTTGACGTCAGCATCGGCAGAGCAGCCACGTTCGGTAAACAGTTGTTTCGTGGAAAAACAAGCCGAACATCATAATGAAGTTGCTGTTGTGAAATTGTACGGTGCTTTGTCATGCTTAAAAAACAACAAAAACAACAGCGGACGATCTGAGTACGCGCCAAAACACAAAATCGAGGGCAGTTACAAATGATTGTGGAATAAACAGCACAACCAGCACAAATAGCAACTTTACTCAAAAGCTTCAATTACAACTAACTAAAAAAAATCTTAATAAATAGTATTTACAGAAAACTAATGTTATATCAGCTCATAATTTGAAAATATTGATAATATTCGAAAAAATTTGAGTTTTCGTAAAAATACACTTTTTCAACTTTTACCCTCGATTTTTCACAATAAATGTTGGGATGCAAAAAAATTCTTTAAAGAATTTTAAAAGAGTCTGCAAAAAAATGTTCAAAAATATTTTTGCTAGTATTTTTAAAATTTTTTGAAAACTGCAAAAAAGACACTTTTTGCATGAAAATGAGGAAAAATGGGTAAAAATGGTAATTTTTAGGATTTTTATAAAATTCTTAAAAATACTACCAAAAATATTTTTGAAAATTTTTTTTTGCAGACACTTTTAAAATTCTTTGAAAAATTTTTTTGCATCCCAACAAATACTATAAATAAATAAATACTATTTATTAAGATTTTTTTTTAGTTAGTTGTGATTAAAGCTTTTGAGTAAAGTTGCTTTTTGTGCTGGTTGAAATAAGCTGTGAGCCACTGTATGTACGTATAATTGGCAAATGCAAATTTATTTTTATACTATTTATTACATTTTTAAAATTAAAAATATAATTGTTTACACCACAATAAATTCAATATTACGTAAGTAAATGTTTAAAGTATTATTACTTATTTTTTTATCACATTGTAATCATAATTATTATTTAATTACTTGCCGAACAAGATTTTTCATAAATTTATATAAACAAAGCGATGCATTAAGTAAAAATAAATTTGATAAGTTTATTTCAACATGCAACTTGTGCCAAGGTCATATTCAAATACTTATTTAACAGCCCTCGCACGAAGGCTAGTTGCTTCTCACCAACACATGCGCAGCGAGTCAAACAAACAAATAAAATGTGAAGCAGAAATGGCAAAAAATTAAACAAACAAGTAGACAGGAGCGGTTCAGGTTTGAATTCAGTTGCTACGAGAGCGGATGGCGGGTTGTCGGGCGAGGTCGAGTTGAACGAACGAGGGCATAAGAATAACACACTCCGAAAATAATACACACATAAAGAAAAGAAACCTGCGCGCCAAAATAAAAACAACAAAATAATACAAAATACAAAAATTTCTACTACGTCGTAGTAAAATTTTAGAAAGGTTTTTTGTAGAATTTCGCCTCAATATGCCATTTGCTTAGTTATTTGTTTTTGTTTAGTTTTGTTTGCTCGTTAACTGAGTGTTGGGGTGCCATGGTGGGAGAGGGGGCGGGGGCTGTGCCAGGCAGGTGCTTGGCTACGTTTGCTATCTCACCATTTCACTGCTCTTTCGCACTCACATTCACACTCATGCATCCGTCCCGTTTGCCGCAGCCCCCGTTTGCTTGTTTGTTTGTTTTGCGTGCCGTGTTTTATTGTTTATGGCATTGTTGTTGTTGCTGTTGTTGTTATTGTTGCTGTTGCTTGGTGCGTAGTTTTTACGTTCGTCATCGTTGGTTTGGTATTTCCGTCTTCAGCTAAGGCTGACGCTGACTGCGTTGATACAAATACACATGTACACAGAGAGACATACATACGTATGTATGCATGTGTGTGTGTGTGTGCATGTACATGTATTTGTAGTTCGCCTTGAGCGCCGTCGTCATAGACTTCTGCAGTCGTTCAATTCTCTGCTATGCTAACAAAAATGCATTTGTATATGTGCATGCGTACAGTTAGTCAAGTAATTGTTTTAACAAAATTAATTAATAAGCAAAAAAATTATTAAATTTTTGTTACAGTCGAACTTCCCTAACTCGAATCACCATTATCCACGAAAAAAGTTCGAGTTAGGGAGACTTCGAGTTAGGGAAGTATAATTGCATGAAATTTGCCTAGTATTGCCACTCGATTTTGTTCGAGTTAGAGGACTTCGAGTTAGGGAAGTTCGAGTTAGGGAAGTTCGACTGTATATATATTTTTGTTGAAAATTTAAATAATCGGTTTAACTAGATTTAAAATAAATAACAATTTTAAATGTTGTCAAAACACTTACTTGACAAACTTTATTTAGTTGTCATTGTGCTTCATTCTTATTTGCCTTCGTTTCTGTCACAGCAGCTGTTTTGTTTTTGTTTTGTCAAAGTGCATTGCGTTTTCGCTCTGTGCGTGGGAGGCGTAGAAATAACTGTTACTGTTGTTGTTGTTGTTGCTCGTGCTGTTTTTGCTGATTCTCTCGTGCGCAAACTCTCACGTGCGTCTAGCCAAGCAACCGATGTTGTTGTTTGCTCTCTGCTATTTGTGTTCGCTTTTATTATAAATTCTGTATGTGTGTGTGTGTATGTATGTACCCTTCAGTTTCATTCATCAACGATTGTCTGGTGAATCATTAGTGAATGTGTCCCCATGCTTGGTGAATCGTTGACGATTTTGTATGAAAATCGTTGGTGAATTTAACATTGAGAGTTCATACAATCGACGAAAAGGGAACTTTCACCAGTGATTCGCTTGCGTTTCATGGGAGAGAAACCTTGGGGAACTCTGCCGAGAAATCCTCAATGATTCCCTAACGATTCTTAAGCCATTTTCGATAGGGAATCTTCCATGAATTTTGCGGAAAATTCCCCAATGATTCCCTAACGATTCTTAAGCCATTTTCGTTAGGGAATCTCCAATGAATTTTGCGGAAAATTCTCCAATGATTCCCTAACGATTCCTAAGCCATTTTCGTTAGGGAATCTTCCATGAATTTTGCGGAAAATTCCCCAAGGATTCCCTAACGATTCTTAAGCCATTTTCGTTAGGGAATCTCCCATGATTTTTTCTAAAAATTCCCCAATGATTCCCTAACGATTCGTAAGCCATTTTCGTTAGGGAATCTCCCATGATTTTTTCTAAAAATTCCCCAATGATTCCCTAACGATTCCTAAGCCATTTTCGTTAGGGAATTATATAATTTTACACAATAAATTAATACATACGTATTTATAAATTTTATTTATTGTATTATATACAACGGTGGCCAAAAGTATTTTAGCCCCATTTAAAGTTAGTTTTAGTCATATTTTGAATTTAGTAAATGTAAAGTTTGGCATGAACGGAAAGGTCTTTTGAATTCCTTTTGAATGATACCAAACTTTCCTTAGCTCGAGTTAAAGTAGGGAAAGTTTGGTATCATTCAAAAGGAATTCAAAAGACCTTTCCGTTCATGCCAAACTTTACATTTACTAAATTCAAAATATGACTAAAACTAACTTTAAATGGGGCTAAAATACTTTTGGCCACCGCTGTATTATTACTACTACTACTAATTTATATCTAATACATTTTCCTTATTTTCTAATTTTTTTATTTTGTTTGCATTGTTTTTGTTTGCACTGTTCTTTACGCAATGCAAAGCCTTCGATAGTGCTTTTTCTGCCGGCTGTGACGAGTCTACCAGTGAAATGGCTTCTGAAATAACATTTAATAAAATAATATTAATAAAATTAAATAAAATTCAAAGAACATTTAAAATATTTACCCAACAAAGCCGGGAAAAACGAGGCATACACTTTTAAAGCCTGTTTTTTTGACACACCCTCGATGTTGTGCGTTAAAATTACTTCCTCTCCAAGAACTTTTTTAATTGATTTGGAGAGATTGGCTTGGAGAAGCAATTCCTTCATTTTGGATATCTGCAAATAAAGGAAAATTAGTATATTATTGAAAAAAATGGTATTAGCTAATAAGCTTGTACTTACATAAATCTGCCTATTTTCAGGCGAAATTTTCATATCGAGGGCCATCATTTCTTCAGGCGAAGATATGGGGAAGGTAGACCCCTGAGCCTCTGTCGATTGGGCCCCTCGCTGAAGAATCTGTCTCAAATAAGCGTTTTGGGTTCCCACTTTTTCAGCGAGGAGCCCAATCTCGGCCTTCGTCTCCTTTGCCAGACTCTCTTGGGATGTTTTTAAATGCTCCCCCAACTCCTCAATATATCGTCTCAAACCGTCTATTTCGCGACGAAGCTCTGTGTATTCTAGAAAATTAAAATTGGAAATTTATTTAAAATATGACAACATTGTTCGTAATTTGTCTTAGACTATTTTTCAACTTACGTGTTCCTGAGGGATTTTCCGGTTCATCGTCTAAATAAAATTATAAGCATTACTTTATGTTTTTTTAATTTAATTAAGATACTTACGGTTAGTCGCAAAATTGAGTTTCCTCACTTTGTTTGGGGGCTGTCCATTTGATCCTGACATTCTAAAGAAATTATTGGTTAGTGGTTAGCGGTTAGTTGTTAGCGGTTAATGGTTATTAGTTATAGAATTTTATAATATGTATAATATTTTAAATCACTTAAAAACACTTTTTTTTTTTTTTTGATTTTCGAACCAGGGTAGGTGAATCTTCAAAGATATCTAAAGAGCCGTCCCGTTAGATATGCCCGATTCGTTTAATACGCCTACGGACTAAACACCTCCACATATATATTTATTTAAAAAAATGTAAATATTTAAAAGTAGCAATACATAAAAAAAAAAACTTAGCTGTATCTATATTAAAAATGTAAAAATGGTACTAATACCAAACCCCCCTTATATGGCAGGCCTACCGCTTTCCTATGAAACTGTGAAATATTAAATCTTTCTACTTCTGTTGCCATTTTTGAATTAACTAAACATATACCTAGGGACAAAGAGTTCAAAGGCTGCTCAAAAAAACTTCTAATGTCTAAAAATCTTCTACCTAAAATAAAGATTTCTTCTAAATCTTGCTCAAAAGATTCTATCTGAATTGGGGTGTTATCTATTGTAATAAAAAAATTATCTGGCCTTCTATGACTTAGTGAAAATCCCTTTAACTTAAGCACATTTCTATCTAACTCTACTTTATCTTCTCTTCCCCCAATGTGGCTATCTTCAACTATTTTCCTATTAATTTGCTGCAATATTTGCGTGGGTTTACGGACAAATCGCTTAAGAGTTTGCAAATAATTTTCAAAGGAGTAAGAGGAGCCTGCAATCGGATCTCCGATCTGTTTAGCAGTTTCTCTTACATGCAATAAGCCGTGAACATTGTAGGACACACTGTTTTCACCAAAAACACGAGGAAAATTCTCAACAAATAGATTTAACATTTGTTGAGAAGTTTCGAGATTAGATTCTCTTTGTTTTTGGGAACACAGCAGTCTGTAGGCACAGTGGAGTAATAAAAACTCATAATACTGGTCATCAATAATTGTATCTTTAAGAGCTACAATACCAGTGTATAATAGAAATTGCCTAAACTCAGTTGCTTTCCAGTTAGGAAGCTCTAGCAATGTTCTCGGCTTTCGAGCAAACTCATTGGGGATGAATCTTTTCATTGATATTAATATTTCGGAGATCAAATCTTTATTTGGTTTTGAAATCTTACAAACCAATTTATTATTGTATAATCTATTTAAAAATTTACGCATGACACCCAATTCAATGAGATGCATGCAATCGAGTGGGACTTGAGTAACCATTAGGACTCCAAGTTTTTCAAAAGCGGACTGAACAGTTAAATACTCCTTTTTGTGGTGATTAGGGTATTTTCTAGAGCGAAAGTCTTCATCTGTTATTAATTCAGCACAGTTTGTACTAAATGTCAAAACAGAGTCTACTTTATGTGCTACCTGAAGGCACTTGCTACAGCCATGACTGGATGTATGTCCAGGTGTGCCTGTAACAAAAGCTCTTGCAGGAGCATCGCAGACAATTGCTCTAAGTTCTAAGTGAACTTTTTTATTTGTAATGGTGAGGCCATTTTTCATAATATCGGACAATTCAGAAGTAAACTTAGACAAAAATATTTCGCAGTTAAATGGCTTATTGTGACCCATAAATACTCCTATTGGTAAAATAGGGCACTTACTTATATTATTCATTCTAATTAAAATGGGCCACAATTGCGCACGCGAACTTTTAAATAACGGAAGTCCGTCAATATTAATATCAATGCTCAACACATCAGGAAGATTGGGCAAAACTGAAAGTTTATTTAATTGCTTTGACAAGCCGATATGCAAATAGGAGCCTTCTCCAACTTTAGTGATATCCGGCTTGTCAAGGCAATTAAACTTATAGAAGGGCTTTACTTTTAAATTATGGGAATTTAAAATGGAAATTAACTCTATGGCACAGTCTCGTTTTGGCTTATGTTTTAAATACCAATTTTTTAATTGAGTATTTAAATCATTGCCAACTTTTCCTTCTACTACTATTCTGTCAGTCTCTTCCTGCAATTCAACAAATTCTAATTCTTCCCCCACTGCCGCTATCTGCTCAAAATTATTATCATTTAACTCTTCTCCTACATTGGCTCTTTCCCTAAAGCTTCTGCGTACAGTCTCTAATTCCTCACGAATAGCATCTCTTTCCCTTTTAACTAACTTGTGCATTTGCCTATTACCAACCATTTTGATTTTATTGCTACCTTTAAATACTTAAATTTTTATTTTACGGTGAACAACTTTATTTTTAATTGATACAAAAAATTATACATACATATTAAAATATACATATATATATATATTAATATAATATATAAATTTACATAAATAAATATATGTATATATATATATATATATATATATTAATATAATATATAAATTTACATAAATAAATATATATATATATATATATATATATATATATATCAATGAAAAAAGAAAATATTAATAATTAAATTGTTAAAATTTAAAAATGGGAAGAAAAAAAAGAAAAATAAAACAAATATATTAATATTAAGACACTTTTAATGGCACTGTCTACTCCCATAAATCAAATTTGTAATAGAAAAAACACTAATTTCTATTTTCTTTAACAAAAATAATATAACCATTAAAAAGAGCACAATTTTTTGACCTCTACTGTGTTTTGATTTTTGGGCGAAGACACTACTATTTTTGTGAACATACACTGGCGATCATAATTATTGGCACAGCAATTATTTTTATTTATTTTGCTCCCTTCCCGTATCATATTGGCATAAATTAAACTTTTTTCCTTGATTACACAAAAAAATAGTGACTGCAAAAATTTTACTTTCAAAAATCTTTTTGCTAATATTTTTTTTTATGATTTTTTGAAAATAGCTAGTAATGACTTTTTTGTATGAAAAAGGGTTAAAATAGTCATTACTAGCTATTTTCAAAAAATCATAAAAAAAATATTAGCAAAAAGATTTTTGAAAGTAAAATTTTTGCAGTCACTATTTTTTTGTGTAATCAAGGAAAAAAGTTGAATTGATGCCAATATGTTACGGGAAGGGAGCAAAATAAACCCTACATCTCAAAATACTTGCTGTGCCAATAATTATGATCGCCAGTGTATATATCTGCATGCATGTACATATAAAAATTTTATTGCAATTGTTGCTCATCGAGTTGGCAGCAGCTTGCACAAATAAAATAATCTTTATGAACTTACATACATATATGTATAATTGATTATCAATCACGAAATTGATAATCAATCGAAATGACATCACTTAACTTACCTGAAATTGTTTTTTCTTGCGTTTTTTTGTTTTTTCAATCACTTCTCTCCTCTTGTCAAGACTTCAAACGGGCCGTGCTCTGCTTGCTGTCAGGAATCAAATGGACTCGTAGACAAAGCGACGCGCGCCGACAATCAAAGACAAAAACAACAATAGGTCCCGTTAACCTTTTTTTTGTTGGCCCGAGCGCTTGCCACGTGCTGTTGCACATATTTTCTATCGCTCTTGTTGGCAGCGGGGGCCCCGCGGGGTAAACTCGGGTTCGCCCGATTTACAATTTTAGTCGACGTCAACGTCGGCCGAAAACTTGTACGCCCGACAGAGAAAAAAGTAACAACAACAAGAAACCAACAGCCTCTGCCTGCAACGTACAATTTTTGTCGACGTCAACGTCGGCCGAAAACTTGTACGCTAGAGAGGGAAAGAAAATAGAAAAAATGAACAGCAGCAGCCTCTGCCTGCAACGTACAATTTTTGTCGACGTCAACGTCGGCCGAAAACTTGTACGCTAGAGAGGGAAAGAAACAAAGAAAAAACGAACAGCAACAGCCTCTGCCTGCGTCGCTTAAGCAGCACACGCACGACGTACATTTTTTTTGGACGTCGGCACGCACGAAACAAGAGAAACGAACAGAAACAGACGAAAAGTAACTCTGCCTGCGTCGCTCGAGCAGCGGCCGGTCGACGCTGGCAGAACTATTAGAAAAATAACAACAAAATGTCAAAATATAACAACAACATTAAGCGACTGCCGACGAAAATGAATTTCAGTTCTGAAGGGTATGTACTGTGAATCTTGTTTTGTCTAATGCACTTTGGTACAAAGTTTGTGAATAATCTAGTTTTCATCTCAACTATTTTAAATACAAATTCTCGTTTGGCCTGTTGCATATGTATGTTTGTATGTGTAAACAGTTAGTCAAGTAACTGTTTTGACAAATCTTAGAAATTGCATATTTTCAAAAATATCTTTTCTTTGTTTAATATTTTTATCTAATTTTAATATGGTGGCTTATAATTCTCAGAAAAAAATATTATTTTATTTTAATGTTAAAATATTTACTCAACATACTGTATGTAAATTCTTTAATCTAACAAGATAATCACAGTGCAATATTCTATCTCTTTGACACACTGTGCGCAATACAAAATGCTAATTAGCACAAATCCGTTTGCTTTTGAACTCTTCTTTGCGAATAATCAAATAAAATGTGCTTCTGTGAGTGTGTGGGTGGTCAGTAGGCTAACTCATAATGTTTGAAAGCAAGGGACGAAGCTCTGCCTCTGCCTCTGCCGACTACGACGCCGCAAGCAAACACTTGTTTGCACAGGAGCCCAAACACGAAGAGTGGCCGAATGAGAGAGCATGAGATGTTTGTATGTTCATTGTACATATTTACGTATGTGTGTGTGAGTCGGTGAGAGCATTTACAACTAGGAAGCGTCGTCAAAGCAGCAGCGCAACGTAAGCAGCGCAGTCGCCGCTTGTTTACAATGTTTGTGCGTGGGCCGCCGGCGAACAGAGAACAGGCTAACAACAACATGTATAGAAATTAAGATGTGCGGGGGGCCGTCAACGAGACCTGACCCGAGCAACAACCAAGCCGAGCCGACCCGAGTCAAACCGCCCACACAGACAGACGTGAGCAGCGACGTCGACGTCGACGTAAGCGCAACTGAAGGTCATTATGCCGACGTCGTCGTCGCTGCTTCTCTTGAGCTTTCTGCGCTGCTTGCTATTTTTTTTATTGTTGGACTTCGGCTGTGGAATTGTGTAAACATCAGTGGCAGCGACGGCGACGGCAATGACAGCAACAAAAACAAAGGCAACGCTGGCATTCCGAGTAAACAAAGTTTTTTTTTTTGCGCCAGCCCCTAGCAGAGACAATGCAAGAAAGTTGAGTCGTGCATGAGGTGGGAGAAGGAGGCGAAACGCGGTGAAACGCGTCGCAGAAGCAGGACAGAGGAAGACAAAGGCAACGGTAGGCAAGCGACAGACGCAAGCAGAGCTAATGAAGATGAGCCTGATGTGTTGTTTCGTTGTTATTGTTGTTTACTTTTGGCCGATGGTAGCTTTTGTTGCTCAGCTACAAAAATATGCACAAACAGCAACAGCAACAACAGCAACTGGAACAAAAACAACAACAACAGTAACAGTGAAGCAAAAAAAAATATAAGCAAGGCAGTGAATACGTAAATAGAAGCAATGAACTTAATTATTTGTTGCTGTTGTAGCCAAGCTGTGTGAAAGGGAAGGTGAGCACGATAATTACAGCGTATGTATGTATGTATTTATGTATGAATGTGTGTATTATGTGTATATGTGTGCACTATTTTTAATGTACAAGAACATTTCAAATTCGATAGCTTGACAAATTTTTCGATCTTTTTCGATAAATGATTTTTCTTTATTGAAATCAAAATTATATCTATAGTCGTCGGATCATCCCATACAAAAAATCATAAAAGATACAAGCGAAGAGATTTTTGAAAAACATTTTTTGCAGTCACTTTTAGAATTGTTTAGAGATACATCTAGCATCACAACATTTTTTGTTTGATACCGAGAAAGAAAGTCAAAACAGTTGACTTTTATAAAAATTCAACATTTTCAATGGATACTTAATGGGTTAAGAAAAGTTTTGTATCATTCAAATTTAAATGACCTTCCCAATGATGCCAAACTTAACATTAAGTAAGTTTAAATTTGGAGTAGATTTAAGTTTAGTTTTGTCAAAATACTTTATCCGACGACTGCATTCCTATTACTTTCAAGATATTCCTTGCCTTACTAATACTTATACAGTCGAACTTCCCTAACTCGAACTTTCCTAGCTCGAATTCTCTCTAACTCGAATAAAATCGAGTGGCAATATAAAGCAAATTTCATACAATTCTGCTTCCCTAACTCGAAGTCTCCCTAACTCGAACTTTTTTTTTCTGATAATGGTGATTCGAGTTAGGGAAGTTCGACTGTAGTTCTACTTCTACTTACATACATATATCTACTAATAATACCTTTTGATCTTGTAGGGACTTTCTAGGCTTTTCTGAAACCCTGCAACACATTTGATTTTTTTTTTTTTTCATTTATTAAGCCTGTATATAGTAATAATATCGATTTCAAAGAAATTCCTTTTGAACGTTTTTTAAATATGAATGAAAATTAATCTCTTTCCAGAACATTTCCTTAAATTGATAAATGCTAAGTTTCCTATTTTATCACTACCTCAAAACTAAAAAAAAAATTTAAAATCGAGAGTATGTCTTTTAACAAATATTCCCCAAAATCTGTCTTAAAATAATAAAATTTAATTATTATATGCAAATTTTGTTTTTTCTATTTTTAAAATATTATTAAAATACCAATTTAAATACTAGTCAGATACTTTAAAAAGAATTTTTTTAAATCGGTGTTTAAATAAAATAAAAAAAACCTTTTTCATATTTTTTAAATTGCCGTGTTGGGAAATATTTGAGTGGGTTTTATTTTGAGTTGTGGTAAAACACGGGTGATGGGAAACTTCTTCAATATATCATGTCATTTTGATTGACTTAATTAAAGATGCTGATAGACATTTCACATTGTCTTTATAAAAAGCATGTACATACGGGCATTTCCACAGAAGGTCCACCTCGCACAAAAACGTAAAATTGATCAAAAAATGTTATTTATTTAATCAATTTACGCCAGATTAAATTCTCTAGAATGAACAAATAGATTCTACATTGGAATAAATTCACTCCTTCTACATACAGTTTGTCAACTAATTCTTTGCACTCCCTTAAAAATGTAATATTTTGACTTCAAATAAGAAAATAATAGCTTATTATATATATTTGGAAAGGTCGTTTAAATTCCGATTGAATGACACAAAACTTTCCTTAACCCATTAAGTACCCTTCGAAAATTTCAAAACTTTTTTCCTCGATTTATTACAAAAAATATTTTGATGCAAAAAAATTCTTGGAACAATTCTAAGAGTAACTGCAAACAAAAAATTTCAAAAATATTTTTGCTAGTATTTTTTATAATTTTTCGAAAATCCTAAAAATGACAATTTTAACCCATTTTTCCTCAATTTCATGCAAAAAGTGCCTTTTTTGCAGTCTTAAAAAAATTATAAAAAATACCAGAAAAAAAAATTTTCTTTTGCAGTTACTCTTAGAATTGTTCCAAGAATTTGTGTGCATCAAAATATTTTTTGTAAAAAATCGAGAAAAAAAGTTGAAAAAGTAGACTTTTGCAAAAATTTAAAATATTCCATGGGTACTCAATGGGTTAAGGAAATTTTTGCATCATTCAAACGAAAATTAAATGACCTTTCCAAATATTTATAATAAGCTATTATTTAAAGTCAAAATATTACATTTTTAACTGAGTGCAAAGAATAAGTTAACAAACAAATATTTGCCCATTTTCTTGAAAATTGACTTCCAATATGACCAGCTTGTACTTATTCAAACGATTACACTAACTAAGGTAGGAAGATTATAGCTTGAAACATTCTACTGAGAAACATATATAGGGTGTTCACTTTGCAAGCTTTCTACGAGAACAGCGCTTTACGTGCAACGCGTTGAACATAATCAACAATATGTAAACAAAAAACAGCCCACTGCAACGCTTTCCACATAAAGCGCTGTTCTTGTAGCAGGCTTGCAACGCTTTCAATCTGCAACGCTGCTAGGGCAAAGTGAACACCCTAATTGAAACGTTAATATTTAAACAAGTTTGTCAAGCTATTCTCGATATATTGAATAAAATTTGATAAACAAATTCTTGGTGGAAATCTTGTCACGTTCGCGATGTCGCGTTACAAATCTCTAATAAAAATTATAGTGACATATCAATATAATCCCTTTAAATGGAAAACTACATTATTTTATTGTTTTGTGAGAGTATTTTTTCGAAATTATTCGCCACATTTTGCTGTTTTTCGCAACTTTTAAGATGAAGTAAAAAATTACTTCTGTTTTTTGTAACGTTCGCGATGAATTGTTTTCTATAGGTAATTCAAAAACGACAAGTCTTTAAAGCTTGTCTTTTATAATACAAATAGTGTTGATAAAATGCATTAAACACGTTAAAAAACATTTTTGAAAATGTTAATATTTGCCATTTTTTCTATTTAAAGACGTTCGAATGTCGCGTTCTCGATTTTGGAAATAACCATTTACCAATATTTATTTTATATATGATATTTATTTGATATTTATTTCATAAAATATGGGTATATATTTGAAATTGTATTTATTAAATACAATTTAAGTTTATTATTCCACTATCGGAATACATTTTAAAATTTAAGTTCATCTAATTTTAGACAAACTTAAATAGAATTGTAAATAAAGAAATTATGAAGAATGTATGAACTTAAAATGCCATCGAATGCTGTTATAGAAATCAAGATGAAACTCTTTGAACTGATTCTTCAAAAATATGCAAAGAAAAAATTCTTTGAAAAATTTGTATCAAGTTCAACATGCTAATTTCAAAGTGGGCTAAAATGGGTGGTGGGGGGTGTTAGTTGGCCAACACAGAGACAAACACATACACCGATACTCTGCGAAATTCAAGGCTCTGACGAGCGACAACCCTGAGATGCAGCTGGTGGCATAAGCAACAACAACAAGCATAAGGTTAAAGCGTTAAATGCAACTTTTCCACCCACTTGGAGTTGACGTGTTTCTTGTTTACGCGGCCAATGCAAAAAAATGCTTAATTAATTAATTTTTTGGCATAGCTGGCAAATTGTAGATACATTTGTATCTTCATATGTGTATGTATCTACGTATGCCATTGTTATTGTTAACAGCTGTACTTTTGTGAATTTACAGCGGTAATGAAAGCAAAACAACTTTCCTACAAAACCAACAACAACAACATATTTGTGCTGAATGCACACAAAAAGCGGGGCAGGGGGTTGGGGGTGTGTATAAGTTCTCGTTGTTGGCCGATAAAAGCGAAAGAAAGAGCTGAAAAAAAAGTAAAATAAATTGGTTAGTAAATAAATGCTACAAGCGTATTTTCGTCAAAACAATGTCAACATGGACAGCAGTTCAGTTCAACATAAAACAAATAAACAGCAACAAGAATAATAATGCAACTTGTTCTAGCTAAATATACAATGCAATGCAAAAAAACAAGCAGCAAAAAAATACAGCACTCGAAATACATTTTATCATAATTACGTTGCACATAGTTTCTGTACGTGCGTGTGTGTGTGTATCTGTGTGTGTGTGCGTGTGTATCTGTGTCTGTTTTGGCCTCAGCGAAAATTGACAATGTGCAAATACGAATGCAAAAAGCGTTGCATAAAACCAGGCGCAAGGTTGGCCACAGTTCACACTCCTCCAGACCACTATAGGTCAAATGGACCCTTTTTCTGATATAAACTAGTTTTGTAACAGCATTCAAATTAACAAACTTTTCTTACATTCCTATTAGGAATACATTGAATTTTAATGTTGCATACTAGAAATGTTTACATTGCATTCAAATGTTAAGTTAACAGCTGTTAAACGTGCAGTTTATTAATTGTTGAAATATTTTGATTGAAGTTGAAGTGGCTCTAGTTTCTTTAAATTTAAAATTTTTAATACAAATTGTGATGAATAGTGATCAGTGTGGTTTTAACATTATGTTGGTAAATCTGTGCTGTTGGTATTGTTCGTGTTGTCTGTAGTATGTGTCCATAAAGTGACGCTTTCGAAAAAATTTATTTGGGAAGAGTTTTAAAAAAATGTCAGCACTTGTCAGCGAAGTGACTTTATACATGTTGTAGAGTAATCCCTTGTGAACTCATACCAGTAAGTTTACGTGTCACTTTTAGTCACTTCTCCCAAAATTTAACTTTTTAGAACATAACCTATATGTAAGCAATGCCGGTCTACTTAAAGCACAACGGAAAAATAAAGGAAAAACGGATGGAGTGGATGCTGTTGCACATTTTTTTAAATGTTATATCGATGTTTGTAATATTACGACACACAGACAACAATAAAGCATAATTTTTTTTGGGTTCAGGCTAACTACTCTCCGAAAATAAGATCTAAAATATGCTCCTAAAAATATCAAAAAAAAAAACAAGAAATTTTAAATATACTTAGAAAGTATAAAATAACATTAATTTAATATTTATTAACAAAAAAAAAAAAATTAAAATTTATTTTTGCATATATATTTTTTAGGGGCGTTGATGGGTAGTGCCACGCCCATTTTTTCAAAACTATTTCCAAATTCGATCAAGAATGGTATCCAAAAAACTTTACACGGAAAACTTGATAAGCCTTCGAGTTATTAATTTATATCAGAAAAATGGTCCATTTGACCTATAGTGCAGACGGTCAACAACAAGGCGGCATTGCACACATATGCCTGTAGTTTCCCAGCAGATACCCTGTAAAATAGTTTAAATTTCAATTGCACAAGATAATGTATTAGCTTAATACATTTTAAATTTAATTTTAATAATTTTTTATGTTGATCTGAAGCAATTTGATCATTTTTTTAATGTTCATTTGAATCATTATTTAAAGTGATTTTCAGCTAAATTTAATTTTTTTAAACAATCACAATTTAGTTCAACTAAAAAATTTCGAGGACAAGAAAATAGGCCCAAGGGCCGTTTTAAAGTTAAAAACAGTAGTAGTTGACATAGGACTATAAGTCAAATAATATGTTCCATAAGAAATTTGGGTTTTTCAATCAATTTATAAATTTATATATCACGTGAAATTGTCAATGGAAAAAGTTGTCAAATTGTAACAACGCTGTTCTGTTCTTCATCCGAATCTTCCAAAGAGTCAATTAAAAGCTTTATTTGCATTTTAATTTTTATTTTTTGGAGTTACTGCTTTCAAACTGCTTTTTCAACTGCCTTCTCAACTGCTTCCTCAACTGCTTTTACTATCAGACGTATTTGGCTAATATGTCAGATGAAGCACCCAATAGAGTTTATATATAACATAGCCTACTAGGTTATTGAAAAATCGAAATTGCCTCCATTTCACACATTGTCTAACATTAAAGGTTTACATATACAAAGGTGGTCAAAAGTATTTACACAACGTGAATTTTTTTGAGCTTTCAACTTTGATTGCTTATTGCTGCTGCTTATGAACTCAGATAACAAAATAACGGTTATTGTCGTGTTTCTACATCCATGCAGAAGCAAATGAAAGAAAAATTAGAAATTATAACGGTTCAGGGGATTAGCAGAGAAGCATTGAACTGATGCTTATCAGTTGTCAAAAGTATTTACACACATTTAATTCGCGTCAAAATTATTTACACACAACTTATCTTATTTTTTTGTTGTTAAATATTCAATTTAAAAAAATTATTTTAGTACTATATTATTAACCCAACTAATATCTACCTATACTGATTTTGGCATTAGTGTCAGCTTGCTACTTTGCTAGTACTGACTTAACCAAGTTAAGACCAAGCTCAATGGCCAATTTTGACCAAATTTCACACTTTCAGCTATAGTTTCGACGCAATACCGATCTCTATTTATGTTCTCCTGGCTCTTAACGAAAGTCCAAGGACTTTCCATGATGTTAAGATCCGGATTTTGTGTGGACCAGGGAAGAACCGCCTGATTTAGGCCTTATTGGTATTCGACCCTTATGGCATTAAGCCCTGTACCGCTGTAAAATAGAGTTATACTACATAAAAAATAGTCTACTAATGACGTAAAAGCATGATCAATTAAGAAATGGAGATATCCGGATTGATTTGGCGTGTCCTCTATCGGTAGCAAGCCTCCAAATCCATTGTAACTCAGACATACAACAGGCTCGGTGTTGGCGCAGTGACGTAATGGGGATATCTGAGTTACAATGGATTTGGAGGCTTGCTACCGATAGAGGACACGCCAAATCAATCCGGATATCTCCATTTCTTAATTGATCATGCTTTTACGTCATTAGTAGACTATTTTTTATGTAGTATAACTCTATTTTACAGCGGTACAGGGCTTAATGCCATAAGGGTCGAATACCAATAAGGCCTAAATCAGGCGGTTCTTCCCTGGTCCACACAAAATCCGGATCTTAACATCATGGAAAGTCCTTGGACTTTCGTTAAGAGCCAGGAGAACATAAATAGAGATCGGTATTGCGTCGAAACTATAGCTGAAAGTGTGAAATTTGGTCAAAATTGGCCATTGAGCTTGGTCTTAACTTGGTTAAGTCAGTACTAGCAAAGTAGCAAGCTGACACTAATGCCAAAATCAGTATAGGTAGATATTAGTTGGGTTAATAATATAGTACTAAAATAATTTTTTTAAATTGAATATTTAACAACAAAAAAATAAGATAAGTTGTGTGTAAATAATTTTGACGCGAATTAAATGTGTGTAAATACTTTTGACAACTGATAAGCATCAGTTCAATGCTTCTCTGCTAATCCCCTGAACCGTTATAATTTCTAATTTTTCTTTCATTTGCTTCTGCATGGATGTAGAAACACGACAATAACCGTTATTTTGTTATCTGAGTTCATAAGCAGCAGCAAAAGGCAATCAAAGTTGAAAGCTCAAAAAAATTCACGTTGTGTAAATACTTTTGACCACCTCTGTATATTCATTGAAAAACGGGCCTAAGTGCAAAATACTTGCGGATATACTTATTTACATTATATTAATAAGGAATTTCTGATTTGAACTTCAATTGTCAACAAGACAAATTAAAAACCATCTGCTGAGTTGTAAGTTGTTATTGAAAGAGCGTCACATGCAGTGTTGACCAGTTTAGCCTTTTTCAGGCTAGATCTAGCACATTTGAAAATGCAATAGCTTTTAAAATTTGCAAATAGCTTATAGCCATAAATCTAGCTTATTTCAAAGTTTATATAGCTTGTTCTAGCAATAAATAAATATTTAATAAGTTTAAAATGGTTCACGATGATTTCATTGATGATTTAAAATCAAAAATTGATCAAATTCGTCTTCTTAAATGGGAACAGATTAAAGACACTGTCAGATTTTGGTCAGAGGTGCTTGCCTATTAAGACGCGGATAATAGTAATCCATTTGAGTTCCTTGCTTTATTTGCCATTCAAATGCCCTCATTGCTGTTGTCAAATGCGGAAGAGAAACGCGCTTTCAGTCAGGTTAATATTGTTTAAACAAATTGTGCAACAAAATCCACATAAAAACATCAAATGTAGTATTCAGGCCTGTTTCGAGTTTCACTTTCGCTAAGATTTGTCGAAATTGATTTTCTTTAACCTGCTCTAATATCATTTCGGCTATATTCTGCGAAATTTTATCACTTTAAGTTAATGAGTTTAAGTCCAATAAAGCGAAAAGCGATTATTTTCAAACGCTTAGTCTAAATTTAAATTGAATAAATGCGTATAACTTAATGCTAAAAAGCAAAAAGTGAAAACCGGAACAGGCCTGATTAAGCAAAAGTTTTTTTTTTTAAATCAAAATTATTTCTTTCTTGATTATGTATTTTGTTTTATTTTTATATCTACAATTTGCCACAAAAATATGTAAGTCTTATTTAAAAATGATGAAAGTAATGAAATCGATGATTTGCTAATTAATTAATGATGATTTGATTTATTAATTTAAATAAAGAACTGATGATTTTGTATGTCTTCTAGCTTTTGGATATAGCTTGTTTTTCAGGATATTTTTTTTTATTTTTAGCTTTTTTTTAAGCTTATTTTTACTTAGAATCTAGCTTATGCGCGCGCTCAACACGTGGCAACACTGGTAACATGAATAGTTCAACTGAGAACACTCGGCCGAAAACAAAAAGGAAGAAAGAGAGAGAGAGAGCAGCGTTCGTATATTTTTTTTCGGTTATATTCGTGCGTAGATCGCAAAGGAAAAACGATCAACTGTTATAAGCGAGCTCAGTAAATAAACGAAAGCAATTAAGCCATAAAACATGAGCTTCCTTTTTAAGTTTGCCATCGAATATTGTTAAAAGCATTGTAAATTTTACAGAACTGATTCTAAATACAATTGGAATTAGGAAGCTGCATTTAACATACTATAATGCAGAGATGCATTTGTGTTGAAAATCATACATATATGTTCATTTTCAGTTTGTCCTGGCAAGAGGATTTAAAAGTGCTTTATGTCACTCGAGTTGAATAGGAACGTTAAGGAAGCTAAACAAATTATTGTTTTGGTTTTAAGCAAAACAAAATGCAAATGGCCTGGCTAACAGCGCATCCCCCACTGAACCAAGTGGATCAAGGGTGATTGAAGGCAAGGGGGTGGGGGGGGGGGGGGGTGTTGCTTGGGAAATGTGTCCAAAGGCAAGTACAGCAATAATAGAAACGTTGCTGTTGTTATCGTTGTTGCTTTGAATGAAATACAATAAAATTTTAAAACAAACAAATGCAAACACACACAGACACACAGACAAACACACACACACACACACACAAATACAGCTGCAGATGCAGAGACACAAAAGAAGGAGCATTACGAATGCGACTAATGAGCACCAAAGCAACAACAACAACAACAACAACAACAACAACATCGAGTAGAAGAGCAAAAGCAGCAGGCAGCGATGTTAACGTCGACGTCGACGCCAACGTCAGCGGCGGTAGCGTCGTTGCCGCCAAAGCTTTGAAATAAACAAATAGAGCTAACAGCAACAACAACAACAACAACAAGGACAGCTGTGTTGTAGTAGTAAAACGCTTATTTACGCACACAGCTGCATGGGAGCAGAGCAAACTGAGACGCAGCGGGCAAATCAACAGTTGTACACTGAGAAAAATAAAAATAAAAAAAATTTATAGTTTTATATAATAAAATAAAAAAATAAAAGAAAATGGAATGCATAAATAAAAAACAAATTTTAAAAGCTTAACATTAATATAAAATGTAACATAAGAATCGTAATACAAAAAGTTAAGTAACATTATGATATGTGAATAGGGATGGCAAAAAAAATTTATTAATCGATTATAGAATCATATGATTAATTTAAGCTATGCGATTATTAATTGCAATTAATCGACGAAAAATAAAAAAAATCGATTAATCAAATGATTAATTTTTGTTATAGTTTTGAAAATATTGTGTAATGCAATGCCATTGTAACATATAGCAAAAAAATTAAGAACAATAATAAAATGCCCAAAAAATATAATTACAGTGGCTCACAGCATAAAGTATGCAGGTCAAATTTTGACATTTGAGGCTTATTTGAGCCGTTATCGTTAACATATTTTCATCAATGGAATGGTCATTTAAATTCCGTTTGAATGACACAAAACTTTCTTTAATCCATTAAGTATCCTTCGAAAATTTCAAATTTATGTAAAAGTCTACTTTTTCAAATTTTTTTCTCGATTTTTTACAAAAAATATTTGGATGCAGAAAATTTTGTTAAACAATTCTAAGAGTGACTGGAAACAAAAATTTTCAAATATATTTTTGCTTGTATTTTTTTGGAGTAAAATCTCCATGTGTGTTTCCCTGAAAAAATGTTGGCAACGACGCGATTATTTGATCGAATAATCGATTAGTGTTTCAATTAATCGCAACACATTTTACGATACAATTAAATCGTAAATGGAAGCAAAATAATCGATTATCGTGTATCATATGATTAATCGTGCCATCCCTATATGTGAATATAAGATATAAGAACTGCCAAACATTTTTTTTTACAATTTAAATGTTACATTTAATATTGTTCGTCACAAGCATGGATATCAGAAATTTGGGGGCATGGAAATGTTTTCGTCACTACATTTTTAACTCCTTAAGATTTTTTTTTTATAATAAATATAAGCATATGGACATTTCCAGAAAAAGGTCCACCTCGCCCAAAAACGTAAAATTTATCAAAAACTCACATCTTGTAAAAATTTTCTTCCAAAAATGTATTCAAGGTATTTATTTAAGCAATATACGCTAGAAGAAATTCAATTGGATGAATATATAGATTCTACATTGGAATAAATCAGGGACAGAAAATATTGATTATTTGTTTTTTTTTTAAATAAAAAAATCAGACACTTATAAAAGACCTAGAAAATAATTGTTTGCACAAAAATGTTTATTTTTTTACAATCTCTGTATTTCCACAATGATTTTTATTTTTATGATTGGTAAAAATTTCAACACAGAAGCCGTAAATTACTTTTAAAAAAGTGATTGCTTGGAGCGGAAATCTCTTGTTAAATGATTTTTTAATGTACTAATATTTATTCTACGAATAATGTCATATAATACTAAATAAGATTAAATAGCAAGAACATTATATTATATAACATCCAATAGTGTTATAACCAATCAACCTTTACAAATTAACTAATTAAATAAGTTGAATAACTTACGAGCTAAATTTTCGATCGTTATGGAACTTGGCGCAGTTATGAAACATATCAAATCTTCTGAGGAATCTAGTTACCCAGTTGAGAATTGTAATTGTAATTGTAGAAAAACATGATTGTATCATTTATATAATTGTTAGCTGAAATCTTAAAAATGTATACCACAAAATTGATTGTTTTTAGCTTGATATTAGCTCAGTTTCTCGCTAAAAATCTAGGCTCTGGTGCTGATGAATTTGATATTGATGACGAACTTAAATCAGTGGAAAATCATCGACTTTCATCTAGAAATGACAACGAAACAAACCGAAAAGATAAAGAAGATGATCCACATCTTCAAACTGATACTTCCCATTATAAGCTAATTAACAAGAAACTAAGTCAAACTAGTCGAAACTCGAACGTGAGCAACATTAACGATGATAATGAATTCCATTTTCTAGTAACTGGGGGCTATCGTCCTGAGAATAATCCTCTCGCCAAATTTGTAGTGTCCGTGCGCCTTGGAAAAAGAAAGATCTTTGGCTCCAATCACATTTGCGGTGGCTCAATATTAACCAAGAAGGCAATTGTGACAGCAGCGCATTGTCTAGGAAATGATATAAGATTTGTATCAAAGGCATTAACGGTTATTGTTGGCACCCCGCGTCGATTGGTTAAGACCGAAAATACTCAAGAGCTAAGGGTGGATAAGATAATAGTTCATCCAAAATGGAATCCAACTTATATTGTCAATGACGTTGGAATTATTAAGCTCAAGGATGAGATTCGATTAGATGATGATTTTGCCAGTATTATACCATTATATAATGGAGATCCAACTGGGCTAAAATGCACAGCCATTGGATGGGGTAGAATCATAGCCAACGGACCTTTGCCCGATGAGTTGGTCAGCGGAAATGTAACTATTAATTCGCGGAAGTTTTGCGCCCGTCAATCACCGCTGGAAAAAAGAAAGGACGCGATATGCGCATCCAATCCAAATAGCTATGAAATAGGAGCTTGCCAAGGTGACTCAGGTGGCCCCTTAATATGTGACGGCAAATTGGTGGGCATTGTATCTTTCTTAACTCATGGGTGTGGTGCTCCAAAATCGACGCAGTACTACACCGATGTCTCCTATTTTCACGATTGGATAATTCGCAATACGGCATGTAGCCTTGGCCTACAAATTCCGATTTGGTTCCAGCTAATGATGCCTGTGATACTCGGCTTTATGTTGAAAATATACTTATAAGAAACGGAAGAGAAAATCTTATATAATATATCACTATTATATTTAAAAAAATATATATTCTTTCCCACTGAACCAAAAGCTCGTAAAAAATATCGCTAACGATACTTTTGCGAAACATGAACGTGTAAAACTATCGAGAAAACACTCGCAAACGATCCGCAAAGTAATCCCCCGTCGCTCAGTTTGTGGCAGAGAAAGTTTCGTTCTCGATAGCTCCATTAACTTACAAAAAAAATAAAAAAAAAAAAAAAATTTGCTTGCATTAAATGATCGGGATCCAATTTATTTTAAAAATATTGACATGATTTTAAAGTTTGAATTTTATTTCATTTATCTACTATTTGTTTTAATGGATGCAATTTGAAGTTGCAATTTTGAATTTTATACTTTAATTTCTAGTCAAGATGAATCTGGAATTCAGTTTAATCCTACAAAGGCGGCTAATTTTTATTTTTTTGCTTCTACATTTGCGCAGCATCCCGTTGACAAATTATTAGCTGAAGCAACAACGAAAATATGGGCAACAGCAACAACAATAAGAAGGAACAAGGAAAAAGAAAAACTTTGTGTTGAATACCTCAAGGGATGTCGTTACAAAAAAAAATAAATTCTCAGTGGGTTAACGAAAATTAGCAACTGCATTACCAGTGATGTAATTTTTTTCTGAGCATAAAAAGCTGGATCAACGAAAGAAAAAATCTAAAAAAAGGGGAATCCCAGGAAAAAATGTCAAGAACAAAGATGCTTAAGAAGTATTTAAGTCAGTTCTTCACAGTAAAAAATATATTTTGTAAAGGTTTAAATAGTGCAAAACTTTCCTTAACCCATTAAAAATTTTGAATTTTAAAAAATACAGTAATTTTTTAACATTTTTCCTCGATTTTTTAAGAGTGACTGCAAAAAAAATTTCAAAAATCTCTTCGCTAGTATTTTTTAATGATTTTTTGATAATTGCCATTTTTACCCATTTTTCCTACTTTTCATACAAAAAGTGGATTTTTAGCAATTTTCAAAAAATCATAAAAAATACTAGATAAATTTTTAACATTTCAACCGTCAAACTCAATTAAAACTGTTCTCAAAATTGATTAAAAGCACAAATTAAAAAAAGCTGTTTAAATTTGCTAAAAAATCTAGAATTCCCGCCGCCCGCTGTTTACAAATTTTTCCCGCAAACATATAATACTTCAAAAAAATCCAAATCTGACGGGAAAAAAGCGGAAATGACATCACTGTGCATTACGATCAGCAGATATTTCGGGAGCGCCAATTGGAGAGGGAGAGAGCGAGACGTGCTCTCTGCTCTGAGCAAACTTTTAAAGCTCTTCGTTGCGCTTAATATTAAGTGAATTCTGGCGAATTACACAAACTTTTCGCTCAGTGTGAAGCGACAGAGAAAGACAATAAATGATGACAGGCCCCCGCAGAAGAGGACGAATTTGGGAGAGGCTTTGTTTGCAGAGCGCAGAGAGCAGCACACACACACACACACACACAGACACAAACACATGGACCGACAAATACACGTAAACAGCATGTACGAGAAATGTAACTATATGTGTGTGTGCGTGTGTGTGTGTTTGGCCTGAAGAGCTTCAACTAAAATTGTCTACCCCAACCAATACTGGGTGCATTTTCTATTTCGTTTTGTTGGCCCCGAAAAGTTTGTTGAGAACATTAGCAAATGTTTGTTTTAGCAAACGGAATATGCTTCGTTTGCTTCATCATCATGGTCATTATTAACATCATTATGATCATCAGTAGCAGCAGTAGCAGTAGCATCATGATTATCATTGCATTGCCTTGTTTTGTAGCATTTCATTTGCTTGTTTGTCTCTCCCACTCTCTCTCTCTCTGTGTGTTGGTGTGCTTGTGTGGGTGTCTTGCTTTGGCTTCTTTCATTCTTTCATGCCCACTGCCCTTTTCACTCAACTCATTGTTGTTGCTCCTTGTTTGCCATCGTCGTTGCTGTTGTTGTTGTTACTTTTGCGTAGTTTTGTTTATTTTATTTGTTTTGCTTTGTTTTTTTTTTGTTTATTTTTGTTTGATTTACGTTTGGCAGTACCGTTGCCAGTTACCCACCTACCCACCCCCTTTCCACGCCCATATTCTTTCGTTTTGTTTTACTTGTGCTGCTTCTTCCTGCTTAGTCTTCTGGTTTGGTTCGTTTCCCTGGTGGGTAGCTTTGCTTGGGGTTTGACTGGGTTTGCGGCCTCTCTTCCTCTTCTTCCTCTTCTTCTGCTTAATTTTGTATTATTTTTTGTTTTGTTTTGTTTTTTTTTTGCTCTTTACATTTCTTTTATTTTGTTGTACTGTACATAGGTACTGTATTGACTTAAAGTTTGTTGTACTTCTTTGTCTTTCGGTTCGCGTTGTTGTTGTTGTTTGTTTTCTTATTCTTATTGCCTGACGGAAATGCCTTGAAACATTTCTATGTTTGTCTCGCTGTTCATTCTCAGAGGTCAGATCGGACTTTACCGCTCACCTATATATCAACAATATATTCTGGTATATTTACATTTCTTTTAAAATTTTAATGAATTTGAAAATATTGTTCGTATTTGTGGACTAAACTTTAATCTGGTCATTTTCAGAATAACATATTCTTAACGGTCAAAAAGTATTTTTTTTGTAGTAAGCTTTAAAGATATCTCGATTTAAGATATCAAGTCTCAGTCATACAATGTAATATCACAACTGATAATGTTCAAAAAAGGATACTTTGTATGAAATAATTGCCTGCTTTTGAAGATACAGTTAAGCTTCCATAGCTCGAAATTTTAAAAGTCGAATTTTCTCTCACTCAAACTAAATCTAGTGGCAAAAGCGTGTACTAAACTTAAAAAAAAGAAGACCATGAGGCAGAGTCTTTATAATTTGAACACTTACTTAGACCAAGTTCCTTGAAATCATTGAAACCTTATCACTAGTATAACAAATCGGTAGGAAACTAAAGATCCGTCCAAATATTAAAATTTACGTGAAAAACTGCTATTTTTTTTTATAAAAGCTAACACAAGAGAAAAGTTGTTTGTTGGTTAAGATCTGATGATTGTTTTTAAAGATATTTGGGCTGCTGAATCCAAATCTGCACTATGTTTTTTTTCTATAAGCTCGACTTTTCGCGATATACTGTTGTTTTCAAAATTAAGGCATTTCCACTATATAAAGGAATACCTTAAAAGCGGTTTACCATGTTCGGTTTGAAAAAATCTTAATAAATGTTCAATAATATTATCTTAAATCCGTGGCTACATCGTTTTTTAAACAACAAATTGTTTATTAATAATTAATAAATAATAAAAATGAAACAAGAATCACAATCTTAAAAATGTAGTTAAACATATTTCGATTGGATAGACCTTTTTTATTGCAATCAGTGCACATATATACTTACTAATATTATAACACAATATAATTGCAACTAATCGAAAATTTTTTATTGATTTTCTTAAAATAACACAAGTTTTTGTTGCTTAAGAACTGAGTATTGTTTTAAATGTTATTTGGGACGCTGAATACAAATCTGCACTTGTTATTTTAAAGGTGTAATATTTGCCTTTGAAAATCAATCAAATTTTTGCAAATCGCTTGATGAGGAGTAAAGTAATGATTTTTTTTAACTTTTATTGATGGAAAAAGTTAAAAATTCGATTGATGACTGTAACTTAAAAAAAGGGAGGTGATGGAGAAAAATAGAGATCTGATTTGAAATCAGCGACCTCAAATTAATAACAACAAAAAGTTTAATTTTGTTTCCATGTGTAATCGATTCTGTAAGTGTAGCAAGTGATTTATTTAAGAGCTTAAGAGCTAGTACAATAGTCTTAAGGTATTTTATTATAAAAAACTTACCTAAATTAATAATAAAAATATAAATTTATTTTAGAATTTTTTGCCCTATTGAGGTCATAACTCTAGGAAGCTTTCTGTTATAAGTATTTGGATTTCAATCTAGTACTTGTTTAAATTTAGTCAGTTTTTGCACAAAAATGTATTTTTTTGAAACATAAATTGAAAGTTAAATAAATCAAAATAATAAAGCAATAAAAATAATATCAATTTAACAAGCATGGCAACAACGGGGAAATCCAAGGAATGGTCGCGGGCCATAATTTGTAAGCCGAAGGATAGTTTAACAACTGAAGCCGGTTTAAGGGCACAGCGCAATGTATTGGTGCCCACTATCGAGAAGGAAGTAAGAGTACTTTTAAACTAGCAACAATATGTCTATAATTACATCGAGATAGTTCAAGGATCAATAACACGACATTCGTTCGTCTTTAAATGAAAAAAAAAAAATGGTAAAAATTAACATTTTGAAAAGGGATTTGAGGACTTGTTCTTTTTCGAATTATTTATAGAAAACAATGCATCGCGAACGCGACAAAAATGGAAGTCATGTTTGATTCATCTTGACAAAAGCAAAAGTCTGCGAAATGTGGCGAGTATTTTGGAAGAAAATACTCTTAAGCCACAATAAAATAATGCAGTTTTGCATTTTAGAAATAATTTTGAGATGTTACTATCATTTTATTTATTTTACAAGTTTTATTAGTGCTTTGAAACGCGACATTGAGAACGTGACAAAATTTCCACCTAGTTTGGGACAAGAATTTTTTCATCAAATTTAATTTAATAAATCGAAAACAGCTTGAAAAAAAAGTGGCTTCATACAAAAAGTGGCTTTTTTGCAGTTTTTGCAGAGACAGAAGAAAAAAGTCAAAAAAGACTTTCAAAAAAACTCGAAATTTTCAATTGGTACCTTATGGGTTAAGGAAAGTTTTGTATCATTCAAACGGAATTTAAATACCCTTCTAATATGAAGAAAATTCAAATTATGAGTAGATTTAACTTTAAGTGCTGTATAAATACTTTTGACCACCCCTGTATTTCTATATATTTAAATGGTTCATGTTACAATCTTACTATCTTACTATATCATTTATCCATACATCTAATATATCTACAGTGCCAACCAATCTCTATGTCAATGATCCTTGGAGGCGAATACGCAAGAATGTGGCTGAAGGATCGCGACGAATTTCAAGCGAAATCCGAAAATATCCGCAAGGCAAAAGTGATAAAGAACGACTTTGAATGGTGGCTGAAGCTGCGCAAAACCAACAAATGTTTCTGCTCCATCTGATTGTCAAAGCTTTCCCCTTTCGACGAAGCTTTTGCAATAGAAAAAGCATGTTCATAACGTAACGAAATGAAAACTTCATTTTGCTAGCAACCAAAAAGCTTTTGGGCTTTTAACGAGCTTAGCGAAGACACACACCGTAAGCTTTTGGTCATTGTAAGTTCGTTTTATAGCTGTCTGGCTGGAAAATTAATGGTTTACCTCAATGGCACTTGATATGTAAATGCGCAATTTGTTCAATAAACAAAATTACAAAGAAATTTATTTATGCAAATTAAAAGTTCAGCAAACTGAAATGTTTGCACTTAAAATAACTAATTAATAAACACAAGGTTAATTATCAAATTATTTAGTGTGGTTGTTTCCGTGTGGATTGCATTTCATTTGGTGGGGTAGGCTCTAAGCTTTGAGCTTTTGCCTGCCTTCACACAGGTTGTAGTTACAAAAGCACTCAACATATTTTGACTGCCTTCACGTGCTCTCACTCTCTGGTTCTCATCTTTCATCTTTACGACAGAGACACACAAACACACACACACACACTTCCACTAAACGAGGCTTAGCCACCCACAACGTAAAGAATTTGCATGCAACTTGTCGGCTGCTCTCTCTCTCTCGCTGCTCCCACGCGCTGCCTCGTTGACTGCGCTGCCAGTGCGCTGCTGCTGCGGATTTCACTTCGTGTGCTCGTGCCTGTGTCGGCTCATTGCTCGTTTCGTTCGCTTTGTATGTATTTTGGCTCATTTGCAGTTTTCCATAGTGGCACAGCGTCAATCAAATTCAAACGTTTGCCGCGTTTGGATCGTCGTGTGTGTTGTACGTTTTGGCTTCACCTTCGCTTTCCGTTCGTTTAAAGTTAGCGCGCAAATGCCAACAAGTAAAACTCAACTCAATTTGCAAATTGTTACGCATTTCCAAAAGGAATTTCCACAACAGCAACAACAACAACAAAAAAACTACAGCAGCAGCAACAACAGCAACAAGTAAAAAGTAACAACAAATTGTTGCTGCTGCCTCGGACAGGTTTATGTATTTTCTTCTTCGTGCTCGTGTTGTGTTCGTGTGCCGTATGTGTTTTCAATATTCGCGCGTGTGTGTGTGTCTGTGTGCGTGTGTGTGCAAAATAACAACAACATTTTCCACAGCTTTGCTGCAGCAGCTGCTGGTAAGTTGAAGTCCATTTTTTTTTTCTCTTCAACTTTCATTTTCCGCATTTATTTGATGAGTTTACAATTGCTTTCAAGTTTAAAAATGATTCTGTTACATTTTATGAACATTTTAATGCACTCAAGTATCAAAAAATGGCAACAATATGTTAGCTTCACACACACATATGGATATGTAATTGTGTGTCTATGTACGTGTTTGTGTGTGGGTGAGTGTGTGTGTGTGCGTGATTTGCCAATAGCACACAAAGCAAATCGGCAGTAAAATGTAGCAACAACAACCACAACAACAACAATTACAACTATAAAATGGCAAGTGCAGCCAGCAAAAGCAACTCAACCAGTTGACGCAGCAACAATACTAAGTATAATGCCGGCGTCGCTGCGCTGCGCTGCAATCCGCTGCACTGCACTGCGCTGCGCCGCTGCCGCATGGTCAGGGCTTTGTAGCGGGCAGCGCAGCAGCGCTTTCTTATTTACCATGCGCAAAGCAAAAATGAAGCCTTTTTCTCATACCCTTGCAGCGGGTATTCTAATTTTGTAGCGAAATAGGCATAAATCTTAAAAATCATAGAAAATACTAGCAAAGAGATTTTATAAAAACATTTTTTGCAGTCACTATTAGAATTGTTTGGGGAAACTTTTTGCATCAAAACATACAGTCGAACTTCCCTAACTCGAATCACTATTATCCACGAAAAAAGTTCGAGTTAGGGAGACTTCGAGTTAGGGAAGTTCGAGTTAGGGAAGCTCGACTGTATTTTGTTTGAGACCGAGGAAAAAAGTCAAAACAGTAGACTTTACGAAAATTCAATATTTTCAATGGGTATTAAATGGGTTAAGGAAAGTTTTGTATCATTCAAACGGAATTTAAATGACCTTTCCATAGATGCCAGACTTTACATAAAGTAAGTTCAAATTATACTTGATTGGATGACTGTGTTTTAAGAGCTTGTTTTTTGAGTTCTTTATGTTCAATTTACTTAAATTAAATAAATGTATTTGAACATTTTTGTTTTTTTATGGGTTAAATTATATACAGTTGCGGTCAAAAAAATAGTAGTGCGTGCAATGAATTTACAAAAACTCAAAATTTAATGACTTTTCATTTATCCAAATTTTTTATATAATTATTT
>JBAMBJ010001671.1:0-67569 GCA_037043495.1 Drosophila recens
ATTTTAGTTTATATTTCGATTCCAATTTCAATATTGCCAGCTCTGTTTCTCTCGAAGATTGTGGACTTACTCAGCTCTCGCTGCTTTTCCAGTTTGCGCAGCAGTTTCGTGTGCTGCCGTTGACTCCGCTCGTCGCGGTAGTTGGGCGGCGATGGCGGGTGCGGGGAATGTATATGCGGCTGTTGCGTTGACGCACTTCCTCCTCCTCCTCCTCCTGCAGACGTGGGCTGTTGTTGTTGTTGCTGCTGCTGTTGTTGTTGCGATCCTGTTGGTGGTGGCATATGATAATGGGGTGGTCCATTACCAGCCGGCCCTGGTCCGGGTGCATATCCAGGCATGGGCGTATAAAAATGCGATGTGCCATTGGCGCTTATCTGCAAAACCAAAAGAAATGTTAATCAATTACAATTATTTATATTTAAATACACTGTTTAAATTCCTACTTTAATGACAACTTTTCTGGTTGTCGACGTGGTCGTCGTTACTTCGCTTTCTTGCGGCATTATATTGCCAATATTACCACGTCAATGGAAATAACTTTAAATACGCGGAACCAACACCAAAAACGTCTTTCAACTGATAACAAACAATTGCTCGAAAAGCATCTAAATCTTATCTTCTATTGCGTTGCCCATTCACATTATGCCTGATGGTTATTTTTAGTCAACATTGCTCCACATCCGTTAATTATATACAATACAGAAATCACATCGCAAATCATGTTTAAATTGCTAATGTTTTTATTTTGGTTGCAAGAGAGAAAAATGTTTGACAAATTAAAGTAAAAATCAAGTGTTTTATGTTAAAGAAATGCTAACCGGCTGTTGTGCTCAATTGGTTCTGTTAACTGACTTTCGGGCATTTTGAAAACTGCAATGAAACTTTTGCAATATTGGTTCATATTTATATGCTATGTGCGTAATTTAGAATTATTTATTTATTATTTAAAAATTGCATTTAATTTATCATACAATAGCTGCTATGTTAATGTAATTAGCATAATCAAAGAGACAATTTAGTATTTTTTGCCAAACGACTCTGGCGCATTTTCAGCCCTGGTCACTCTATACTAGAGTTGGGCTTTTTAGTAGAGTTGGGATTTTTAGTTCAATTTGCTGAATAAGTTCAATCGTTCATTTTTCTGTCGTGAACTAAATCAGTCATTTAGTTCAGTTGGTCAGTTGGTCATGAACTATGAACGATGAAAAGTTTCTTTTCAGTTGGTCATGAACTATGAACGAGATGGTTTCTATTCAGTTGGTCATGAACGATGAAAGATGAATAGGTCATTCTGATCAGTTGGTCAGTGAACGATAAACGATGTGAATGGGCTACGACCGTTTCTTTTTAGTGGAATGTGATATGTGTTTTAAGTTTTTGAATCAAATAGACGACAATTGCCAACTAGATTCTGGATTTCCTCTTATTATTTTGGGTTATACTTATATCCTGTCTTTTTGAAAATGAGAAAAAAGAGTTAGTTGGTTTTTAATTTTGGGCTTAAGTTACCTTTCACATTGTTAAAAACTTAAAATATATAAAATAAAAAAATTGAATCCATTTGCGGAACTCCATGTATTGTATTTCTCTAAGAAATTAAAATTTTTTGAAAGAAATTACTGACCAACTGCAAAATGACCGATTTAGTTCATGATTGACTGAATAAGTTCATTAGTTCATCTTAATGACCCGTTCACTTGAACTTTTTCAGAACTAAACGACACAACTCTACTTTTTAGTTCGATTTGCTGAATAAGTTCAATCGTTCATTTTTCAGTCGTGAACTAAATCAGTCATTTAGTTCAGTTGGTCATAAACCATGAACGATGAAAAGTTTCTTTTCAGTTGGTCATGAACTATGAACGAGATGGTTTCTATTCAGTTGGTCATGAACGATGAAAGATGAATAAATCATTCTGATCAGTTGGTCAGTTATTTATGAACGATAAACGATGTGAATAGGCTACGACTGTTTCTTTTTAGTGAAATGTGTTTTAAGTTTTTGAATCAAATAGACGACAAATGCCAACTAGATTCCCGATTTCCTCTTATTATTTTGGGTTATACTTATACCCTGGCTTTTTGAAAATGAGAAAAAGGAGTTAATTGGTTTTTAATTTTGGGCTTAAGTTACCTTGCACATTGTTAAAAACTTAAAAATATACAAAATTTAAACATTTTTACATGTAAATAAAGAAGAAATTGAATCCATTTGCGGAACCCCATGTATTGTATTTCTCTAAGAAATTAAAAATTTTTTTAAAGAAATTACTGAGCAACTGCGAAATGACCGATTTAGTTCATGATTGACTGAATAAGTTCTTTAGTTCATCTTAATGACCCGTTCATTTGAACTTTTTCAGAACTAAACGACACAACTCTACTCTATACGTATTTTACGCAACAGCTGCGTAACAGTTGAGCAACTTTATTAAACGCTGCGCGCGCATTTGAATTTGAATTGGAGCAATTTTGCGCTATGTAATTGCGAAAATTGTTTGATTATATGACAAATAAATAAAAAAAACTGCAATTATGACAAAAATGATATCTGTATTTTTGTCGCCCACTTGTAACATTCACGAATTGTACAAACTGGTTCTAAAATTATGATATTATCATGTTTTATGTGGCAATTTATTGTCGGTTTTTTTTTCTCATTTTTGAGCAATCGAGTTGGTAAATTGTTGTTTCTGGAAACGATTGCGTTAACGGCTTTTAAGCATTTAACAACTAATTATATACTATAAAAGCACGAAATTATCTATACATTACCCAAGTTTTTAGTGATCTATAAGTAAAAAAACAAAAAAAAATTGACAAAAAAAAAATTAAGCACAAATGATAAACTTGAGGTAATTTTTAGAATTTTTAGGGTGAGATCTATAAGTTTGCAGCTTTCTTTGATTAATTTTTTAATTTTTCTGCATACCAAATTAATTGTTAATACCCATCAAAAGATGATGTGTAAAAGTTAATGAGATTTTTGAGTTGAAAAAGAAACAATCACAAAGCTGTCTTCAACTAGATGTGGAAGCTTGAAGTTGTTGTTATTGTTATTTGAGTTACATAATAATAGCATACAACAACAACAAGATTGTGACCATTCAAATTAGCATACAATCAAATTTTATTCACATTTCGACACAAGTACAAGCGGAAGCTGGAATTTGCCTCATTAAATTTGTGGCTGCCACACAGTCATGTTGTTAATTTAGTCAAGAAAAACTATCCACGCCACCACAGTTGCCACTTTCATTTCAGCAACAAAGCGTGACGTTGACACATACATATGTACATCATATATATGTACATCATATATACATATGTATAGTACATCTATGCATTGCATTGTGCTCAGGATGAAATTGTTGGCCATGAAGTCGAGTGCAGCCTTGGCAGTTATATAAAAGTCATCATTAATTTTACTTTACTATTTATCTAAGCTTAAAAATTTCTTTACGATCGTATAATAAACACAAAGCTTAATTCACACCAAGCTGCTAGCTGTGCACGCTAGGTGGCGCCAGTCAGGCTATGAGGGGGTAAAAAAAGTTTCTTGAATAAATTTTTCTTTTTAATTTGCGTGAAAATTATATATTTTTAAAAATTTTTATTATTAGTTTTTAAAATTCAAAATGTTTACCAAATTATTTTTCATATTAGAAATTTAAAAATATAATTTTTATTGATTTGCCAGCACTTATTGATACGTCAATATTTTTTTCAGAGTTTGTTTATTCCAAAAATTTGCATAAAGTCATAAACTATCTTTCTTTTTACCCCCTTTATAACAATTATTTAAATACTCGCTAAAATAATTATAAATGCAAAATGTTCGAAGACATTACAAATTAGCAAACAATTTGCAAAGTAATTTTAATGTTTCAGCTTTTTCTTAACTTTCAGTTTTATAACTACTTGTATTTACTATTGTTTTTACTGATTTTCGAAAAAGTTTGCACGTTATTTTGCATTTGCATTTGCGAAATGCCTTTGCAAATTTGCATTTTTAATAGTTTAAGTTGTTGTTATTATTGTTGTTGTTGCATTGACGACAAACACAACAAGTTGAATTGTAAAAATATAATAAAATTAACAACAACGAGTACTTGGGTAAAAACCCAGTCATTGAGCTGCTTCCAGGAAAACTTTAGATGACTTTAGATGAAGCGGATCTGGTTTGTTTGTTTGCTGAAAGTGTTGCGTCTTTCAATAAATAATTGGAATATATATGTATATAACATATGACTATATATACTTTATTTATGCCACTGTCCATTTCACTGGAAATGCAATTAGCATTGTTGTCAGTGTTGTTGTTGTTGTTGTTGTAATTGCAGTTACTGATTGGCGTTCAATTATCTGTCAATTTTTACAACATGCTGCACACGCTGCTGCACTCTCACCTTCAAGTGTAAACAATTGTAATACATATGTAAAAAATAAATTTATTTTATGGTGTCAAAACTCTATGGCCAATGCTACCTTTAAATGAACAAATATAACAATTGTCTTAAATTTTTCAGGCACATTTGCCTATTTTAATTTGAGCAATAAAATATATTAAATTGGAATTTAAGAATGAATTTTTCTTTCTGTGAATCTTGAATATCACATTTTTTATTTTGGGTGTTAAAGAAATATTCACAAGAATTTGAATATTGGTCAAATGATTAATGGTAACTTTTGAAATATTTCAAGGGAAAATATTATGTGAGGGTATCAAACTGGTTTCGGTTATATTCGCATTTAGACTAGTCGGCATATTTATTTTGACAACATTTAAAGTTAAATCTACTCATGATTTGAACCTTATTTTGGCATCAATTGAAAGGTCATTTCAATTATGTTTGGATGATACAATACTTTCCTTAATCCATTAAGTACCCGTTGAAAATTTTGAATTCTTGTAAAGGTCTAATTTGAAACTTTTTTCCTCGATTTTTTAAAACAAATATTTTTATGCAAAAAAAAAAACAAGCAATTGTAATAGTGAACCGATTTTTTCCAAAAAAAATGTTTTAATCCAAAAAATTTTTCAAACAAAAAATTTTTCAATTATCTTTTCGTTAGTATTTTTTATAAGTTTTTGAAAACAAAAAACGCACTTTTGGTATGAAAAGTAGGAAAAAGGGGTTAAAATAGTCAAGTTTTTGGAGTTTTAATAAAATTATAAAAAAATACTAGCGAAGAGATAGTTGAAAAAATTTTTTTTTTCAGTCACTAATAGAATTGTTTGAAGCACTTTTTTTTGGATATAAATATTTTTTGGAAAAAATCGAGGAAAAAAGTTGAAAAACATAAATGAAATGTTTTAACAACATTCAGAACAAATATTTAAAAATTTTAAAAACTAAGATCTTTTTATTAAGATTAAATTAAATTAAATTAGGGCTAAAGTGAAAATTAAATTCAGTATTAATGCACAATAATGACACCTAAACAACATAATTAAATGTAATGCCTGACGGAACCGAAACGGTTATTTTGGTTGGAAAAATTTTGATTTTTGGGTTTCGGTTTAATAAATAAGTTTTCTTCGGTTACGGTTACCAATATAAATACGTTAATACCGGTTTACGGTTACGGTTATGGTTACGGTTTTAACCCATGATTATAAAGATGTATTTTTTTTAGAAAAACATTTATATAAATAACATTTTATGGTATTCTGAATGTTGTTTATATTGAAATTTAATGACAGAATCCTGAACTTTCCCAATATTCCACAGTATTTAAGTATTTCAAAGATCCTTTAAAAAAAAAATGCAGCCGTATTTGTAGGATTTCCTAAATTTAAGCTAGCAAATGTGGTTTGTACTTACAAATGGTGCTGGATGCAGATGAGCCTGTCCGGGATGCAGTTGTTGGTATTGCTGCGGTGGCAGCACCACGTGGGTTAATGTTCCATTCTCGTTGACGTACGGCGGTACCTGAACCGGCACCGTCATTGTCGGCGGCGGGCGATTGTGGGAAACCATTTGAACGGGTGTTGGACCTGCAAATAAAACACAAGAGAGAGAGTGAGAGAGAGAAGAAAAGAGTTGAGTTGAGTTGAGTTGTGAGAAATTCTGTACTATACTCATAATGCATATTTTGGGTTGGCTTGAATATGCATATATATATGTATATATGTATATATGCGGATGTAGCATCAAGTCATGGCGCCAACGAGGCGACAGCGACAACGATGCCATCGCGGCTTTATATATGTATATATCTACATATATACGAGAGCTTAATAGCTTCACACACACATGGAAAGAGAGAAAAGGGGGAAAAGGGGAGAGAGAGATGCATGTCTGGGTCATAATGTGTGTTGCTGCCAAGCAAAATATGGCCGTTGCTTAACTCATGTGACAGATGTTGCCAAATATTCCAGCAAACTCCCCTAGATAAAGACCCAAAAAAGACAAAAAACGAACCCAACTTCCTCATGCAGATACACTTTTTCCACGCAATTAAGGCTTATACCCATTAATGATAAAACTTGAAAAGTGCAAAAGAAGCTGAACGTAAGTTTAATAAATTTAGCAACTCATATTGGTCAGTTGGAATGATTTCTTTTGGCACTTTTGCTGGTCAATTGTCACATGTGCATGGGCACAACTAATTCAAATGTCTGCCAGTTTCTTGGCACAGATCACAGGCGGCTATTCCCATTGTTGGGGAGAGAGTTATTATGGGCTCAAGGTCTGTGCTTCTCTCATTGCTTTCACCCCCCCTTTACTTCACGACAAAGCCCAACTAGAGTTGAGCGCGTGACACGTTTTAATGTTCTCGAATATTTTCTGAATTATTCAGAATTTTTTAAAAATTCAACCTCATTAGTGGAAAATGTTGTTTTTTGTTATTTTTTTTCAGCTAGAAACATACAGGGGTGCCACAGAAATCGCTTTCGCTTGAATTTCACCTCAATTTCATTTTGCTGTGCCACAGATCAATTCGCAGAATAATTTTACGCGAAATAAACTAGCGCTAAGTCCGCTGGCGTCCGATGCTGCCACCTAGTCCAATTTAGATTTTCGAAGTCAGGGGCAGCGATGCCACATTTTCTAGTCAGAATTCGAAGTAAGGTATTTAAAATATATGTATATATGGAACCACTTTTGTTTTCTTTAAATTAAGCATTAAAAAAATAGCTCTTTTGAGGTAAATCAAGTTTTACCGAAAAAAACCTTTAGCTTATTGTGCAATTTGTGAAAACATTTGTCACGAGGAGTTGCCAGACTAATGGCAGACAGTCGCTAGAGTTGTCGAGTTACTTTTATTTTGTCGCGCCAATCGCTTTAAAATTTTTTGTAGCTAAAAAAAGTCAATTATTATATAAATAATTTAAATTAAATAAATTATATAAAAGAAAATGAAAAAAATATTGTTTTGCAATGAAAAACCTAAAAAAGTTGCTAAACCAACCCTTGGGTAATTTAATCTGAGAAGGTGTCAGCCCTTAGCAGCCTACTTCGAAAAGGTTGGTGAAAATGCTAAAAGCAAATTAAATCTCTCGAGGTTCTGTGGCACCGCGGAAATTTCCGTGCGGAAATGCTTTCTGCGGTACTTTAATTCGCTTGTGATTTTTGTGGCACGCCTGTATATATTATTCTTGAATAATCGCTCACTTGGTTATTATAATAGATATCCATTTATTTTTCTGTCAAGAAAATCGGAAAAATGCATGTAAAAAACAAAGAATTCGCCTGTCGTTGCATATCCAAATATCAGTTTGCAATTTTGGAGACACACGAGATTCTAGAAATTATTTGAATGTGTGCCAAAAACAGCGTTAAAATTGTGACACGCGGCCATCTTTAGCTGAAAGCAGTCATTTTCCTCATTTCCATCTTTCACTCTGTGTGCGCTGCAACATTGTGGCATGTCATTGCCTTAGTATAAAAAGTCAGCAATGCCAAAAAGAAACTAAGCATTTATGTATTGGCAAAAAAAAAAAAAAATCTAAAAATCTAAAAAATAAAAGAAAAAAAAAACTGTCGGCCTCAATGCGCTGCTGTTCAGCAACTATTCCTAGTATTCACTCCCATTTCCCATTTTCTATTTCCACTTGTTCGTACACTAAGTACTTGTAGGAAAACCCGCTCCATTGATTTGTGGATTTCTATCATTGTTCAATTTGTGGATGCACTGCGACAACTTTAAGCCAAAAAGCTGCGTTGCCACACAAAGATATTGTTATATTTATCTCATAAGCAGATGTCTAGCCAAGATTGCTTTTCTATTCTATGTACTCGTATTCCATTGAGGCTTAACAATGTTCAAAGAATTTATCCATTTATAGAATATAGAAATTAATTTCATTAATTTTAAAACGTAAGTATTCTATGAGCATAAATACAAGTTCAGGCGATAATTTAAATTGCTTCGAATAATGTTTAGCTGGATGGATATTCTTTTTAATATTTAAATATTTTCGTTTTTTTGATTTGAGTTTTGTCTAATACAGGTGTGGTTAAATGTATTTACACAACACTTAAAGTTAAATCTTCTCATAATTTGAGCTTAATTCATGCTATTTTTGGTATCAATGGAAAGGTAATTTGAATTCCTTCTGAATGATACAAAACTTTCCTTTATCCATTGAAAAATTCGAGTTTTTGTAAAAGTCTTTTTTTTTCTTTCCTCGGCCTCAATCTAAAAATGTTTTGATGCAATAAGTTTCTTAAATCAATTCTTATAGTGACAGCAAAGTCAAAAATCTCTTTGCTAGTATTTTTAAAAAAAAATTTCATAAATCTCTTCGCTAGTATTTTTTATAACTTTTTGAAACTAGCAAAATAGGCACTTTTTGTATGAAAATAAGGAAAAAGTGCCTATTTTGTCATTTTCAAAAAATTGTAAAAAATATTAGCGAAGTTATTTTTGAAAATTTTTTTTTGCAGTCACTCCTTGAATTGTTTAAAGGATTTTTCTGTATCAAAACATTTTTTTTTTAAAAATCGATGAAAAAAGATGAAAAGTTGACATTTACTTACATAAATTCGAAATTTTCAATGGTTACTTAATGGGTTAAGGAAAGTTTTGCATCATTCAAACGGAATTTAAATGACCTTTAAAAACTTATTTTTTAAATACGAAGACTTGACTTACAATAGATGTTACAGTACAAAAAAGAGTGTACTTATTATTTTCGTCAGTAGTGTACATAAATTGAATAATTGATTATTGAATGTGTTTCATTTGCTTTAAATATTTTTGACATACATATTAAAACTTAAATATATATTATATGTTTTATTCTGTTTTTTTTTTTTTAATTATCTTTATTTTGGAATGTATTTGAAGGCACAGGGTATCTTATAGTGCAGCAGTCTTTTAATAAATTGTGCAGGATGTCTGTCTCTGCACAGGATACATTTTAACAAGAATATTCATATTACTTGTAATATTCTGAGGGTAAAACATTTTGTATAAATGTAATGTTCTCCATTGTACACAAAATTACAAAGGGTCTTAAAGCACAGTAGGGTATCCTTAAGTCAGGTTCTTTCTCTAGAGAATGAATGTGGAACGCCTTTTACATTTAATAAAACACCTGATCACTTTTATTGTACATGAATGATTTTATTAGATTATTTTCCAAAAATTTTAATGTGTTAACTTTTGTTAATTTAAGTTCTTTTAATATTTTTTTTAATTTTACATCAACTGTTTAATAACTAGTTGAAATTTAATAAATAAATTTGACGCAAGGAATCCTTTGGACGTTTTCTTGCAATCATCTTAAGCTGCTTATCAATCTACAGGCAGTTAATAACTTAACTGACGGCTTAATACGTTTTAGCCCTGGGAGATCTGGTTACCAGTCAGACTGACTGTCGCCACAACTTGGGCCAACAACATATTTACATTTACAAACTAATTACTCGTCATAAAAATGGCTAAAAAGGGGTGACAGAGGGTAAGGGAAACATGGCCTAATCAGGCAAAAAAATGCAGCCGTGCTTAGCCAGGCGTACTTTGGCTCCATGTTAACTGTTAACTGCACTTAGGTGTAAAAATGTTGGCTTAGTGCGCTGACGCATAACGGCGCAAAGTGCAGGTGGCGATAGTTGATAACAACAATAGCAGCTGAAAATGCATTTCTTATTTCTCATTTCACATTTTGCATTTTCGCAGTTCGCATTTTGCATTTTGCACTTCACATTTCACATTTCGCAATTCTCATTTGCATTTAATCAGCGTCGACGTCTGGCGAAATGGACACCACAGACAGAGAGACAGACAGACAGAGGGACAGACAGAGAAAGAAGTGCAAGTAACTTTCTAACTGGGATACCAAAGTGTTGAAAGACAGCAATTAGTTAAGGGGGAATTGGTAGAGCTTATCACTTGGCCAGACAGTTAAATGTCTGGAGGGGGAAGGTGAAAACTCCCGACGCGTCAGCACTTCAACTCAAACTTAATTAATGCTAAACAGCTTAAACAGCCAACCTCAAAAACCCACCTCGCACTATCAAAACTACACCTCAATCCTCTCACAACTCGACTTTTATTTCTATTATTTATTTATTAAACAAACAATTTAAATTATATTAACAATTTAGATATTCAAATAATTCAATTAGCTATATTATTGCCATAATTGTATAGTTTATTAATTTATTTAATTTTTTTTACATTTATCTGATTTTTAAATAATGATTATTGGAATTTTTTTACATCAAAAAATTAATGACTAGAATACATATACAAAAAAAATTGATAACGATTAAATTTAAGCGAAAATGGTAAACTCACAAATAATTATTATTTATGTGTTTTATTTTTTTTGCTCAAAATAAAACTCATTTTTAATTTATGGTTTTTGTGTAGGATTTTCCAACAATATTTTTGCATTTTTTTTTAAACATTAAACAAAATTATTTAAAATGATTCCATAATTTTTTTTTTTTTTTAAATTGTGTTTTGAGCGAAAAAATAAAAACCATAAATAATGATTATTTGTGAGCTCTAATTCTTCGCTCAAAATTAATCATTATCATTGAAGAAAATCCTTAAAAATCTTTACATAACCTTTGCCATATATAATTATATTATTATGTATATAATATTTTTATAATATAACTCATAATGACTATTGATTTATTATGCTTTAGGATATATTTATTTATTTTGAATAAATTAAAATTGCTTTATTCCGTTGAAACTGATTATCTTGAATTTAATGTTCAGCAACTTTGCCGCTAACTTTATCCCATAGAGCAAAACTTTGTCTAATTGCAAGCTATGATTGCTTTTGTTTCTATTATTATTATTATTGCTATTGTTATTGTTATTGTTTTGACTGCGACAGAGGACAGTCGACCTTTCAATTACTCAGTCTGTCATGCAGTCTGCTGCTTTACAAGGTCACACCTTGCCTACCGGACACGCCCCAAAAAGCACAGGTAGCTCTGCCTGACTTTAAGATGCCCTGTACACAGTTTATATATGACACAATAATGTCTTTCTGTTCAAGCAGCGTATTTGTTAGACTTGTATTTCCTTTTTTTGTTTTATTTAAATTGCAACTTATTCAAGTTTGCTTGAATTATTCATTTTATTTATGCCGCGACAAGCGATGGTAAATTTTGTGCGTTCCTCCATTTGTTTTCTCTAATCCGCCGTCGCAATGCTCATAAATTTTTTAGCACATGCACAAGATGGCTGGAAGTGCGGGGCAGCGGACAGGGGACAGGGGACAGAGGGTAGCGCAATTAGTTGCCATCACGGCGACTGAAATAAATAAATATCTGAAGACAGCTTAACTGGGGGATACCCTGTATCCTATCGAAATAACGAAAATTTAAATTAATTAAACATAATTTTGATCTTTGATGGTAATATTACTATATTATATGATCGAGTTTATAAACATTTGGAATATATAGCTTTGCCAATAATATTACTTTATTACTATATTATATGATCGAGTATATAAACTTACAGAATATAGCTTTGCCAGTATATGTATTTATTCATATCTTTACCAAGCAATCCAAACTTTTCTTTCATAATTTGAGAAAGAGTCTCTTAGTTAAATAGAAAAAGTTGGAACAGAATTACGTATACGACAGTTATAAAAATAACTATGACATCTTCATCTTGACATTCCTTTATTGCCACAAATTTATTTCCGTAAAAGACAATGCTTTCAATAATCTCTAGAGATACTGAAAAAAATTTCTTTGTATAGCAAAAATTTGAAAAGTCATGGTCTTAAAATGTTAGAGACTTCATATTTAAAAAAAAATTTTTAAATTCACAAAGAAGTTATTCCTTTTTTTTTAATAATAATAATGGTGTCTGCGTAAAAAATTTTTCAAAAATATTTTTGCTAGTATTTTTTATAATTTTTTGAAAATCCTAAAAATGACAATTTTAGCCACTTTTTCCTCCATTTCATACAAAAAGTAACTTAAGAAACAATTTTCAAAAAATAATAAAAAATATTACCAAAAATATTTTTGAAATTTTTTTTTTGCTGACACTATTAAAATTCATTGTAGATTTTTTTTGCATCTCATCATTTTTTTTTTAAATAGTTGAAATAGTAGATTTTTACAAAAACTCAAAAATATTCGAACATTTTCAATATTTTCAAAATATGAGTTGATATACCATTAGTTTTCTGTAAATACTTTTGTTTAGGTTTGTATTTTAGCTAGTTGTAATTAAAGCTTTTGAATAAAGTTGCTTTTTGTGCTGGTTGAAATAAGCTGTGAGCCACCGTATAGGATACTTTTTAAAAGTATATCTATGTATTACTCCTTTCTTTTTTTGATTAATAAATTTAGCTAACGCAAAACAAAAACCACAACATTATTGAATATACCCTTTATCATAGTGTAAAAAAAACAAATACAATACAAAGAACTTTGCTGATATCAAAGAGAAAAATATTTGTTTCCTAAACTGTTGGCTGCTTAAATACAAACACAGACACATACGGAGTACACACACATACAGAGATAAGTGCGTGTGTGTGTGTGTGTGTATCTGTGTGAGTATAGAAGGCCCCCGATAAACACGTGTGCGATGTGGCGACACTGCGCCATTTTGAGGCAAAAGATTTATAGGGCCGCAGCATTGTCGACATCGTTAAGGATACTTCAAGGACAAACGAAAAAGAACACACAGCGCAAAAAGAAAAAAATATAAAAACAAAAACAACACAGCAAAACACAGCTAAACTCAACTCAACTCAACTCAGCTCAGCCCAATTCGACCCGACTCGACCCAAAAACGAGGCCAAGCAAAACACAACAACAGACGCCGCGCAGACATAGACATAGACAAATAAAATGCCGACAATAACAACAACAACAACAACAACAATATATATCGTAACAACAACAACAGTGGGAACAACAATGGGAACAACAAACTGATATGTACGTGCAACGAAAGCGTGTTAGACAAAGCGTGCAAATTCCAAATTCAACAATTTGCACCTGTCACACAGCCCCAAAAGGCGCTAAGCTCCACAATCCACAATCCACCTGCCACACTCTACACTCTACACTCCACACTCCTCCACCTGCCACAATCTAACGTTCAAATAGTGCCCCAAAAAAAATGCCATTTCGATTTCTCGGCAAGTGTGCTCAATATTTTGGCAGCCGCTGTACGTGTTATGACCCCATCGAAAGGTGTTGGCCCACTTACTTGTGTAGTTGGCTTGGACACCAGATACCCTTTGTCTGAGATTCATTTTCGACACGCTCTCTCTCTCTCTCTCTCTTTGCCGCTAATTTGTGCGCCAGATTCGGGAACATTAATCAAGTCAACTTAATTAATCATTTTGGGCTCAGTCTAAGATGACGGACAAAACGGCCATTGCCTTTTTGGACATTTTATAAGTACAATTAAGTAAAGGGACTGTTTATATTATTATTGTTCTGTTTTTGTGGGACTCTTATATCAAAATGTTTCATATGGTAGGACTAATATTGAACGTAAAAGTTATTTTGGTTTTTTTCGAAGAAAAATTGTAGAATTTTCTAGATTTTAGTGCTTGTTTAAAGAGCAGCTACATGTTTTATAAATTTATCTTACAATTTATTTCTGACCGTCCGTCTTTGTGAGATCTAAGATCGCTATAAGAGCCTATAAGAGCTAGACAGACCAATTTTTGCCACGCCCCTTTCCGCCTCCGTATTAAGTATCAGAATATTACGTATGTTTTGGTAATTAACGTTATCTATCAATTAAAGCTATCAGCATACTTAATTAAAACAAGATAGGTCACACAGAACGGTAGTAATGGCTAATTTAAGTTTCAAGCAATGTAAATGCCTAAAAGCATGCAATAAATAATATTTTAAGTTTATCTAATTAAGTAACGGGTATCCTTTAGTCGGGAGTTCGACTATAGCCTTTCCCTTACCAGTATTCTAGAGTTTTCCCTTTTTTTGTATACCTGTCTTTCTACAATCTCTTTCTTACTACAATCTCTTTCTTTAGATACTTGGAAACTTAATCTAAATTCAACATAATTCAAATATAAAGACGGCAAAAGATGCTGACGATGTAATTCTACGTATTTTGAAGGCTTTATTTATATAAATTACTCAGAAAATTATTTTTTCCTATTTTTAGCACATTAATAAGATAAGTCATCAGTTGCCCTAATTTTCTAGGAATTCATCAGTTATCTGTTAGCTTCCTAGCTGTGTAGGTTTTCTTAATCTGAAAAGGAATTATCAACTCTTCCGCTACTTGAAGACTTCCCCATAATATCTCACTTAAATAAATAAGAGAACATATGCATTAATTTTTTGGAGATACTAAAGTCTTCGTTTTTAATTTATGAAACATCTCAAAACACTAGCTTAAAGTTTAAAATATGTTTAGAACAGTTGTCTGTTACTGAATTTGACCTATTGCGCAGTAAACATTTTGTGTAAAATTATAACAATTTGCCTAATCAACATGCATATCATTCTTATTATTAACCGGGGTTTTTATACCCTTATAGAGAGTCTTATAATATTGTCAAGCAATTTGAAACTTATTGCAAGGAAGGATAAAAGTGGATACAGCTAGATATTTGGTATAAAAAACTTCAAAGGTTAAATTATTAAAAAATGTTTAAACTTCTGGCAAAGGGTATTCTACTAGGAGAACATTTTTTATGAGAAAAGCCTTTAAATTCTAAAAAAGTTTTTATTCTTTTTAAAAAGCTATTACAATTGCCTAAAACGTTTACGAATTTTTGAGTAAGATACGAAGACACATCTCAGTAGAATTTTAACTGAGATATACTTTTTTAAATAAACGTGTGTACTTATCAAAAAAAAATTAAAAAAAAAAGAGATACTTTTGAATTTTAAATTAATTTTATGCATTTGATTTCTATAACTTAGATATCTATAACTTAGTTAACTGAGACCTTTAATAAGCATTGAAAAAACGGGGCTTAAAAATATTTGTATAATTTTATAATAATAATATATATATTTTTATAAATATTAATTACTTAATTTAATTAAATAGTTAAATCTTGAATTGTGGCTTAAGTCATCTAGTTATTTACAATTAAAATATGCAATGTGACATATAATTGATGAATAGATTATAGGGTATATGCGATGAGTGTGTAGTGTCAAGTCTCATCTTACAATGGAAAGCAGCAACAATATGTATTCGAATGTGTATGTGTGTGTTTGCGTGTGTGGGCGTCAACGTGGGGCATTGTCAGTCAATGGTTCACTTAACGACACTTAAAGGAATGCATGTCACAAATTGCAGCAGCAGCAGCAGCTGAACGAGTCATTCACTCAGAGATGAATACTCGTATTCACATTCTCTCGATCGTTGTGTGTCTGTGTGTGTGTGTGTGGGAAGTGGAAGTGTATACGAGAGATTGTCGAGTGCCGTCTCCTCCAATTAGAACATTGGGGGCAGTTGAAACTTTCAAATTAACCTAGTCAAGAGTTTCAAATTTGTGGCATGCGGGTATGAGTCGAATCGAGTTCACTTGATAATAAGTTAAGCCAAAGTTTCTATTTTATTTATTTATTTTTTTTTTATTTATTCTGGTTTTTTGTTTTAAATACGAGTTCGTTCGCATAATTTATCATGGCCAATAAAGAAGGCATCGACTGCAGTTAAAACACTAAGCCTAGCGTCATCTGACCCAAATACCTTGCAACAACTGCCATGCCACACTGCCAGCGTCTAACGGTAACGGTAAATGCCAAATGGCCAACTTCTCTGTCGACTGTCGGCAATGCAGTTACCCGAATTCTGTCTGCGTTTGTTTGCTGCGTGCTTCTCTCCCTCTACCTCTCTCTCTCAGTCTATCTCTGTCGCTCTAAGACTTATTTTTTGTTAGCCATTCAGTTAACTGACTGATTTCGCTTGCGTGCTCTTGCCGTTAGAATGGCAATTGGCAATTGCAATTGCGATTGCATTGCGACTACCACTTTCTTTCTTGTTAGTACGTGGCGGCATTTGAAGGCAGCTACATAAGTTAGAAATATGTATTGTATACCCTGTAGCCACAGCTATGAGATACCCTATCACACATGAATTTTACACACGTACTCAACTGTCATGCATTTTAAAATGTCTTTAAATGAAAATACAATTAAAAAATGTTGTAAATTAATCACAATGAATGGCGCCAGCAAATTTTGCGCCGTTCCGCACTGTGGCTTAGAGTTTCTCGCATAAATCTTGTGCTTATCAACCACTCTTAATGAAGATTTCGGAATAACTGAAGCATTATCTTAAAAAATCCTTCTTGAAATTCTTTCTAGAAATCCCTGATCTAGGTTATTCGTTCTTCCTTTCTAGAACACTTTTTGATCTTATTGGGTTTTTCTGGGTACTCGCATAATTCTCATAATGTTTATCAATTTTTGAGCACCACCAGATTTTTTATTTTGTAAATCTAAAATTTTTCCTAATCGTTTATCAGTTAATAATTTTACTTTAAATAAAACTGCTAGGAATCCAAATAAAGAAATAATAATAAAGGGTATGCAATCTTTGATAAAACTACTAAATTTCACTTTAATTTGTATATTACTTAATTTTTACATTAATTTTGACTTATAATTTTGACTTTAATTTATACATTATTTTGGTCCACTTTACCTAGTTCACATTAAATAAATTAAAGTTTGAATTCGGAATGAATAAATCGATGATTTTGGCATGCTTAGCATAAAATTAAAGTAAAAACAAAATACTTGTAAAATAATCCAATGTTTTAGGAATAATGCAACATCATCAGATAAACAAAAAGTAATTTATTTGATTTTTAAATAATTTTTATTTTACCATACCTCAAAATTGATAAGACTTTAACCTAACATTTTCTGACGGATTTGCTCGAAATGTTCTAATTTCCGCAAGAACTATATGTCGATAATTGAATGGGAAGTTTCTTAGGGCTAGCCCGTTGTAAGTATGCGAGGAAAGTAGTAAATATTTTGGTACGAACATTTTAAACCACAATAAAAAGTTATATTACTTTAAGAAGAAAAAAAGCACAACACGGACATTGATATTGGGTAAATTTAATAGATTGTCGAGTTACAATTGCATCCATCTAATAGGCAACATGTCTTTAGAGATAATACATTGAGTTTATTATTATTTTCATTAAATTACATCGATCTTATTGTTGTAGATTTAAGTACAGGGTAACTTTCAGTTAAACACATTGTTGTCTGTGGCATTGCCACTTGTTTAATTTAATCGAATTGAATTTAAATGAATTGAGTGTGTCAGACATTTAAGCAGCCATAGAAACAATGAAGAAAAGAAAGAAGAAAAAAAAAAACAACAACTTGAAACTCTTTGCATGTGACTTGACTGACATTCGGTTTGCAGTTCACCCTGCAATTGACAGGGCGTTGCCTGCCAAACTGGTCAAAGACGGGCAAAGACGTCGAATTGTCGCCGAGATTTGGCTCTTGATTATCGAGGCAACAAGTGCAAAAGTATTTGCAAACAGAGTTTGTCACAATTTCATTTGCAGTTAAGCGAATGCATCTGTAATTTCAACAAGATGTCAACTGATGACATCATCTCGACAGCTCGTGGAAACTTTCTAACTACCACTTTCCTCCATCTCCACGATCAGACCAGGAAGTGGCATCACCCTGACCTCCTTTAACTTAACGCATTTTTGCACATGGCCATAAAAAGTTGAGAGCAGAAGGCGTCTGTGTTTTTGTGCCAAGATTCATGGGAATCCGCATCCTAAAATGCTTGCATAACTGCAAAAAGTTGACCTTCTTCGCCACGCCCATTTCAACTGTGTATTTCCACTGACTTCCTGATCTGAATTGCAGTCAAAAGTTTTAAGCAGCTGTCGTTAATTGAAAACAGCGCGGAAATTGTCACTTGCACTTACAATTGAGGCCACCAGGCGTATGAGTAATTTTTAAAAACCTTGTTTGCTGCTTACCTGAAAGTAGAAAAAATATAAAAAGACATTAATTAATTTTATTTAATTATATTTTTATATATTGTTTAGCTTAAGATTTAATTAAAAAATATGTTTCAAAGTAAACACTTAAAGTAAATTGTAAATAATTTTTATAATTTCTAATAAATAATTTCTAAAAAACGAAACGATGAGGAACAACTAGTTTATTTATTAAAAATACGAATTCCATATTCGAATATTCGCTTCAACATTTTTCGCCTTAATTTCGATCGATTTCACATACAGCCAGTAAATGTAGTATTGTGATCGACTGTAAAATACCCTGCTATCACAACTTGATCACTCTGCCATGTATGTATAAGGTCTGCTTATAGGGTATTTCTCAGCTGTGCACACTCCATAATAACGCTCTCTCACGCTTTTCTCTGGAAGACCGTGTGTATGTGCTTTTTGCAAATCGCCAAATTATTTTGTTTAACTTAGTTTTCCAATAATTTTCGTTTATGTTTTGCATGTGTGCCAATGAAAAAAACATGAAAATTCGCTGGAAAACACAAACTCGAAAATATTCTCGAGTTTATATGCAAAAAATCCAAGCATGAACACAGCATGTGACAAATTTTTCAACCAAATTTTGAGATGGTCTCAACATATGGATTTATGTGCTATTATTAACACTATTATTATTGTTATTATTATTAGTATGACGGCCTCGGGACATTTTGTGGTTTTTTGTTTTATGATGTCAAAATAACATAGACAATGTACTAGGCTCTTTAGGGGCTGGTGGGCGTGGCCAGCGTCTATAAACTGTCGAGAACGTCTAGCCCGTGGTGGAGTTTTGTGTCTTCTTCTTCTTCGCTCGTCAAGCCACAAGACACTCATTGCTTTTTACGAGCCACACTCGCATGACAAATGAGTACTCGTTGTTAGTGCATGTGAATAAAACGCGATGTTACGACGTTTCTATGATTTGAATAGTCTGCCGAAGGTTGTCTTTGATTACATACATTGTTCCTTTTATACTCTGTGCACTTAATGTATGGGCAGGGTATAATTAACTTGCGGAATTTCCAACTTTCGGGTTTATAAGAACTTCTTAACCAAATTGCAGAGGCGCAGAATCAGTGGAGATAAATATATAGGGTATAATCAAGTTAAGCAAGTCTATGTAATCAGCTGAAAACGTTACTGCTTATAGTCTCAGCCGAAATGTAATAAGAAAACTAAAAAATATGTATTACAGGGTATCAAGCAGTGGACCAAGTCAATGAAAGTAGCAGAAAAAAATATACTGAAGACTTAGCGTAAATTTAATGGAAAAACAGTTTAAGCTTCAAAATTCAGTCTTCTTTGCAGGGTATTTCTTAGTCAGGCACTTTTAGCAGCCGCTCTGCAATTTGGTTAAATTACTTACGCAAATTAACACTTGCACAGATTTTTTATAATCAAGGACAAACAGAATTACGAACTCGAATTGGTCTCTTGGTTTTATGATTTGCACGTGCTGCGAACTCAATGAACAGATTTAGTTTCTTTAGCTCTAAGATACCCAAAAAAAAAAAGCAATGGGGATAAGACAAATAGATTGACATGTCTAAATACAAGAAATAAACTAATTTATTTATCTACATATAAAGTTGCAAGGGAATGTCGCAAGTATGATTGATGAACTGATGGAAAGATGAAAGAATAGAGAATAGATTTGGCAGAGATTTGTGAGATACTTTTCTTAATATAATAAAGTTAATCAGATTGTTTCTGACACGACGTTATTGTCTTAGAGATAACAAAATGCCCATAAATTCAACGATTTTGATGTGTACTAAATATTGATTTCACTTTTATTCAAAGGTGTTAAAAGTTATTGGATTAATCAAACATCAAACACAGAAATATTTGAATTTCCCAATTTATGGTTGACTTTAACGCCAACGATGACCATCGAATGTCATGGAATGGAATTGAGGACCATAACGGATACAATGCCAGCTACAACAATAACACTAGCCAAATATATATACATATATATATATGATGGCACCAGCTATGAATTCCGATATATACATATATACATACAATATTGCCTTCTGTATTTTTGTTAATAAATGAATCTGCCCAAAAAAAAATTGAGCGAAGTCAAAACAAAAGCAAAAAAGACAAAAGTCAGCAGCGAGAATGGCAAAATAGGCAAGAAAGTCAACTCGACTTGCAGATATCCTGTAAGCAGATATTTCAGTTTAATTAATTATTGTTTTATTTGCTGGGTAAATATTTTTAAATTATCCTAACTTTGCTCATGTCTCTGTAATTTACAGCATATTTACTAATCTAGACCTAGAGATACCCTATTAAGTAAATATAAATATGTAGAAATAAAAGTAAAGACGACTTTCTCTTTACTCAAACTTTCTCAGACTGTGCCAGGCAGTTGTTATACTCATTGCACTTTTTACAGGGTATAACAAGTTTAGGATCAAAAAGGAGCACATACAGCAGCAGCATCACCAGCGGCATCGGAAAAACGAGAATCACATGAATGGCACTTAACTTGCCAGCTTGGAGTAGTGAAGCTGCAGATGCGAGCAAGAGAGAAAGAGACACAGAGAAAAACAGAGAGAGAGAGAGAGAGGGTAGCTGTAACAGTTACAATTTTTAATGCGCATTGCATGTGTGCTGCCTGCCACACCCTCCGGCCCTCCAACTACCCCCATCTCCATCTCCATTCCCCATTCCGTTTCGTGCCTCGCCTTTTCGTATCCCTCGTTCCGCATATGTATCTAAAGTAAGTTTTGTTGTTTGATGCCAATTTTTTTGCATTGCGCTTCTCCTCTATTATTTTTTTTGCTTCTTTTTTTGTGGGTTGTTGAACTCGTCGTTGAGCGCTTGGGTCATAAGTGGCCATAGCCAAGAGCAGCCAGCGGAGCAGTGAGGGAAAGGGAAGGGAAAAGAGAGTTCTACTAACAATAGCAACAAATCAAATGAAAGCTACGATGCGGCTGCCCTTTTTTTGCTTTAACAGAGCTAAGAAAAATGCAACGACATAAATATATATTGTATATATATAGTATATAGTACACTCAAAAGATATATAAAATATGCTCAAATAATAAAGACACTCAAGCACATAAGGCTGGCTTCTTGTTGTAATTTATGTTTGCACTGTTTTAATGCTGTCAACTGATATTGTTCAATTTCCCCAGTTGGTAGACACGTCTCGCATGTGCCACGCCTCCTTGTGGTGGGGGGCAACCAGGCAATATCCATTAAAAAGCAATTAAAAGATACGTCTCACACTTAAGCTCAGAGCAAAAGGTGAAGTGTGTGGACTCGAGACGACAACCTGGCAATGTTCGATGTCTTAAGGCTATTTGCAAGGTCATCACGCACACACCAATATCACTGAATGTGTCTGTGCTTGTGTGTGTGCGTATTTGTGTCTTTTTGCATTAACGCGTGTCTGGCAGAAGTTGTGGTTATAAGAAATATACATATATACATATATACATATTACGCATACGCCCCGAGGGTTTTTCTTAAAATCACAAAAGATGTAAAAATTTAATTTGAACTACAAGATACACTGTACACAGTTTACAAATACTATTTCACTAGATTTGTTAAGGCCCTATTCTCTTTCAGCAAAAAATTTTTTTCGACTTTTTTTTTTGCATTTATTTATAGCTTGGGTAGTTGTGAATATGCCCCTAAAAGGATTTTTAGAAATTCGAAATACTTAAGGAGATATGGCCTTTTTTGTCCAGCAATGTTAATGTTAATGCATGTGAAGTCAAAACTTTAAACGCGTTTATCTCGAAACCAAGTTTTTCGAGCTGGCGGCCACGATTCCGCCAGTTCAACTGAACCTATTTTCATGAAACAAAATGGAATCGACGCAGAATTGTCACCATTCTGGCCCGTAGTAAAATAAAAATTTTGCGATTTTTTTTACTATTTTTTTTTACACTAAACTACAAAAAAAAAGCCCGAAATTGAAATTTTTTTTTGAATGGCCGCCATTTTGTCAAAAAAAATCGCAAAATTTTTATTTTACTACGGGCCAGAATTACATCTATACTGATTATAACCCCGTTTTTTTTTTCATTTCCGACGCTCCGGAGACCCGGAATCGTGGCCGCCGTGACGACACCTTTTTTTTGCACCACCAACTTTGAAGTCTCATTACTTTTTAAACAGCCCTCGTATCGAGGCAAAAAAATTTTTTTTATTTGCTTTCATTCATTACTAATTCAATAAAAAAAACAAAATTCAAATATCTTTTTGCGTTTTCAAATGAGAATTTTTTCAAAAAAGGTCCAAAAACAGCAAGCTGAAGGAGAATAGGGCCTTAAGCAAACTCACGATAGATGGCGCCAGCAATGTATTTAGGACGTTCGACGGTTTTCGCACATTTCTCAACGGCAGCCAACTTCACTTAATTCGAAGAAGCTTACTGTAACCAAAAGCACATAAAACATTGAAAGCCGAATTAAATATTAATCTAAATTGATCCGCGCATTTGTTATTTTATTTTGCATTAACTTCAGCTCCATAGCATCCATTTATCGACTAAAAGATATTCTATACCCATCTCAAAGGCAATCTAAGCAGTGCTGCCAGTTTAGAAATTTAGTTGCTAGATCTGGCAACTTTTAAAAAATTTGCAACTTTTTTTTTAGCCACAAATCTAACAATTTTTAACTTTTCTTTAGCATTTTTGCCTTTTTTATAGCATTTTTTTATCAAATGATTGCAAAAATAACGATTAATAAGAGTGCACAAAGATATGGGAACTCTGGTATTTAACTCAGCGGTTCGATTATATGAACAACTTAAAAGTTTTTGCTGACTATTTTGCTGTGTTTTTTAATTGGGCTAAAATGCCAAAAGTTTATAAGCAGAATTTTCGAGATGCCCGGTTGCAAAATGAGAAATTCAAGCAATAGATTCGCAAGAATTGCACTGATCCAACGTGAGCATATGGTGGTATGTGTGGAAACATGGGCTGACTTAGCCATAATTTCAAAAATTATAATAGAAATACAATTAAAACATATGAAACTTCAAATATTTTACAGGTATGGACTATACAGATACGGAAAATGTTGTCATATTGATTATAATTATGCTCTACCATATGAGTACTTGACTCAAATCTCTAGCAATGAGAAGCATGCTGATTTAAGTGAAGCTGACGAGTTAGATAGCATTATAAGTACTCTTAATTTTGTTTAGAATATAAAATCATGTTCCTTTTTAATTTAGATCTTTTTTTCTTAAAAACATATATATATTTGTTGAAAATGACAATTTTAATGATTTAGCATTTTTTTTTTTTGTTTTTTTCAATTTTTAGCTACTTTTTTTCCAAATCAAGCAATTTTTGCTTAAAAGATTCTGGCATCACTGAATCTAAGCCCACATTTATACACATTTAAGCAGCAACAACTAACGCTAGATGGCGCCAGCAAAACTACTTTCCACCGCTCCGCACTAGAGTCAAAAAAAAAAAAAGTTGTATGCATAACTTTTGTGTTTATTATCTAAACGTAATGAAATTTTCAGGATGAATAAAGATCGAGATACGGTATGAGTGTTGGGCAAAGTTCAAGGCTATAGAGTTTTAGAACTCCCGACTGCGGCGTTTCAATTTGTTTATTTACGTTTAAAGTTCCATTTTTTTTTTCTGCTCAACTTACGAAATCTATTTGGCAAATATGTTTGAAGTCAAAGGTAAAGTTTGCATTTGCTAATTGGCATTCGCTAAAAGTTATGTAGGTATACATTTATGTGCCACTGTGCCGCAAAGCAACTTATGTAGGAGGTTGCATTCACAATTTAATTGGGCATTTGTCTGCATTTAAGTATTAATTATATATGTATATGTACAAAATATAATCGTATGTGAAGAGAAAAAGCCGAGATGACTGTCGATGACATTTTCACGCTATGCAAATGATCATAAATTTGAGTTTAATAGACTTGTTTTGCTCTGAGCGAAACATATGCAAATGAGCAGGTTCTGAATCAAAACACATGTCCGTAACATTGTAGATGAGTCAGACAAGCAGAAAAATAATTAATTAAAAAAAAGAAAGAGAGAGCGAAACTGAAAGTGAGAGGGAGTATTAAGCCTCGACTCACCTCGTCGCACCCTCAAGCTATATTAAATAACAATTGGACCACTAAAATTTGTTTGCCTCTGCAGTCGGTCAAAGTTCAGGGTCACATCATGTCAATGCGGGGGAGAACAAGGCGTAGATACTTAAAAAAAATACATATGTATGTGTATTGACACAAATAATGATAATTTTTTTGAATTTTCATAGAGTTTTAAAGACCACAAATTGAATCTAATCCAAATTTAATGAATAAATTGTAATCAGGGACCATAATCATTATAAGTGTTATTCAAACTAGTCGGCGGTGCTACAGTCGAGCGGTACTCGACTGTCGGAGACCCCGTACTCATTATAAAGATATCTCAAACAACAAAAAGATTTTCATACTAAGACTTTATTTGAACTGATTGTTCCTATGGCAGCTATATGATATAGTAATCCGATTTCAATCAAATTTGGTCAGAATGTATGGGACCATCTTTTGTGAATATTCTGTCAGTTTGGTTGAAATATCTCAAACAGCAAAAAAGTTTTCCATACTAATTACTAATTAATCAGTTTTCCATACTGATTAAGAATGTATATACTTTATGGGGTCTGCCACGCCTCCTTCTGTCTGTTACGCACATTTTTTTTGTGACAAAGTTAATAGACCTCTTTACTTTTTAAAGTACGGGGTCTAAAAATGTTGAATTAATGATTAATTTCAAGTTTTATAGATTTGCTTACAAAATAATGATTAATTTTAAGTTATCACTGCGGACGGTAGTCCGCGCTAGTGACGAAATACTTTACTTCTCAACCAAAAATCATTATTTTTGAGCAAAAAAATAAAACTTAAGGAATGATCATTGTTTCATTGCTTAAAAAAAACTCATTATTTTTATATTATAAACTTCTATAAAACTTGAATAATTTTAATAATGGTGAAAATGCATAAATGAGCCATAAAGATAAATATTGAAATTTTTCTCGGTGTCTTAAAGTTATTAAAAGTAAATGGTTTTTTTTTTTTACAAAAAAAAAACAAATAATCATTATTTGCAGTCCCTGACTGTAATGTACATAAGTATTCAATCAATCATTCATAAATTTGGTAAGATTTAATCAAAAATTAAAATATCAAATATCTAAATCTAAAAGATAATTATCATTATAAAAACAAGTTTAAAGTCATATTAATCAATTTAATACCAATAAATAAGTTCTTTTGAAGGAAAATTCAGTAAGCTAAAAAAATACAAGTTAAAGTTGTGTTGCCTAGTGTAGTAATTGTGGCAACTTTGCAACACATTCGAATGTTGCAATGTGGCATAAGCTCAAGACGAGGCAACAATTCTCGGATCATAAAAATTCGAGCTGGCATTATAAAAGACGTGGCACCGAGGTCAAATTGTCGGTAAATATGCAAATGCACTGTGACACAATAAAGAAGGGTAAAGCAGAAGAAGAGGAAGAGGTGTAGGTGGAATTGTGGTGCAGTGGTGCGGTTGATGGGTTCACAGACAACAACAACAACAACAACGACCCATTAGCATTTCGCACAATGCAAAATTGGGTAAACCGAGGAAGTCAATAAATCTAACCGTCAAAGCGACTCGTAAAACTAAACAAGTTTATGTTGCGCATAGATAAATTGTGGGAGCTTTCATCAGGTAGAAGACACACTGTACCAAGGTTTATCTATAGTATGTCTTGTTCAAGAGGCAATTTGCTTTTAAAAAAGCTTTGTGAAAACGACAGTGATGACATCAGCAGCTGGCAATGCAACATCGAATTATTTTCGAAAACAAATCCAATCTTTAGTGGAGCAATGAACTGGCTTAAAACACGAACTGAAACGAATTGAAACGTATTTGCCTAGCTGAGTAGTTGAACCGTCATTGTAGTCGGAATTGGAAATTGAGATGAAACCTACTTACTTGTGGGATAATTCGAGTATTTTCTTTGCTTGCAATCGCTTTGTTACTGTGCCTCCTCATTGTTCTCCTCCACTCGAGGAGCAGTTAATGTTACTGTGACACAGTTTAAGTTAGATCAGGTGCCATTTATACTCAAGTTTCCCACACAAGACAGCAAGGACATTGACATTGCCTTCTTTACACTTCGGACTCTTTTTTTGTTAAGCGTATTTCCGACTAGCGCCCATTTATTTCCTCTTAAATCGTTAAGAATATTGAGAGCAATCTACAAATGTCAAAGTTCGTAGTGCAATGCTCATAATTATACTCATTAAATTGAAATACTTGTAGACATTTGGGAATACACATACATATTTTATATTGCTCTACATCCACCCGCCTTTATTCCCCGACACAAGTCTCAATAAGATGCCGAAGTTCGGCAATGTGCGGGCTGCCCATAAGTTAATTAAAAATTATGACCAACATATTGAGAAATACGAAAAGAGAATGCTCAAATAGCGTATACCCTATATGTATATTTTTCTACAGATAAAACCAGGGACCGCAAATAAGAATTATGAGTAACTGGAAAAACTTTTATTTTAAATTTGTATTTAAAAATTATAGAATATAAGTTATTTTTCAATTTTTATCATAAAAATTAAAAATAAAATCAATTTTTCCATTTTTATAATAAAAATTAAAAAAAAAATTAATTTTCAATTTTTATTTTAGCAATTGAAAATAAAAGTTATTCTTATTTTCAACTTTTATAATAAAAAATTTAAAAATTACTTTTATTATTATTATTCTTTATTATTTTTATAATAAAAATTTAAAAATAACTTTTATTTTTAATTGCTAAAAAAAAGATTTAAATTACAATATTTAAATAAAAATTGAAATTTAATTATTTTTTTTTTAAATATTTTTATTTAGATCGAAAAATAAGAGTTTTCATTTAATTTTTTGGATGAAAATCAACAAATAATTTTTATTTAATAATTTCTATTTTAAAAATTATAATCGTTACGGTCCCTTGATAAAACAAGGTTTTAAAAATTCAAAGAAATTAAAAATTAGGCAAATTTCACGTAAAAATCGAATTTTTCTCTTTGAAAAAATTACAGACAGTTTTAAGATTATTTGAGTAGAAGTTATAAACAAATTAGTTGTGATTTTGAAGTATTCAGGAAGCTACATAGTAGCTTTAGCCACTTTACTGTCACTACATCTTATAGTCCTAAAGATTTCAACACTCTTTTAAGCTGACACTTACAGCTCGTTACATATTCTTGCATAAACCTATAATACCCACTTTTAATGCTTATTGATTGGTCATAGGGTATAAAAAGATTAACAGAGATAAAAAGATAAAGCCGAAAGCAAGCAAAAGAAGCACATGCTCGTAAGATATTGAAATGTATACTGGAAGCAACGTGATGTCGAAGTCGTTGTCGTTGTCGATGTCGAACCGTTCTGAGTGCTTAGAGTTCATCGAGGAGCCACTTTATCAAGAGGGAGTATCAAAGGGGTCATATATTTTGATTGACTGTTCTTGAAGTTGTGCTTGTTGTTGTCATTATTGCTTCAAACTGTTGATGTAACTTTGCTATCTACCCTCGGTGCCATGGCACAGAAATCTGAGTGGACCTGTGATGAGTTCATTGAACGCTCCATCGACAGCACTTTCCACAAGTTGCCTGTACTCGAATGCTGTGCAATGTTCAATGGCACACTTCAACACATTTCTCAGTTATAAAATCAGTTGATAAACTGATACGTGCTGTAGTCTGTCAGTGAGAGCATAAAGTTTAGCAAAGAAACAGGTGGAAGTGGGTTTTTGAAAAAATGATGGAAAAAGTTAGTGAAAAATCAACATGTAAGAAATAAATGCATTAAGTATGTCAAGTACTCACTTAATGCTAAAACTATTTTATTTGAATTCAACTGCAATAAATTTTCTCCACTGCGAACGTTAGTAATAAATTTATTTCTATTAAGTAATGAGAAATTACCAAGCTGTTTCTGATTTTTCACTTTTAATTTGTTTATGCGGAGCCCAATTTGCAAAATCATTTCATAAAATGCTGTGAAAAATGTGTGAATCAGCATTAATTTATGAACTTAAAGTTGATTGTGAACTCAGCCTCAATTCATGAAATGATTTTCATTTCATTGAAATTTCGGTTGAGTGTTGCATAAACAGGGGGCAAGTCAAATTAAACAATTCGAATCGAAGTTCTTTAAATTCTCTTGATTTAAAATGACAATAAACTTTTTAAAAACATCAGCATATAGATGGTATATTTTTAAAAATATTCTGCAGTTTTCTCCGTAGAGTTTAAATTTCATTTAAAAACTTCAATTTCAATAATATCAACTAAAAAATTAATGTGAAGAAAATATGCAATAGTAAAATGGTAATCACTAAAATTTCCATTTCAGTCGGAACTTTCGATATCACTTAAAAACTTCTATTTTCAATTTATAAGATATAAATCAAACTTATTTCTTATTTTTAATTTTTATTTAAAAAGTAAAAAATAATCATTAAAATTCCATTTTTAATAAAAAGTTGTGAAATAACTCTTATATCTAATTTTTTTAATAAAAATAAAAAATAGAGTTATTTTTTATTTTTATTTTAAAAGTTACAAATAAGTTTAATTCCATAACTTTTATTTTACAAATTAAAAATAAAAGTTGAAGTAATACTATTTTTTTATATTTTTATTTCTAGTTTTTTTTTTTGGTATTTTTAGTATCAATTGTATCAATTTTGTTTGGCAATAATTACTTTCAACATATATTACTGCAACAGAATATTGGAGAAAAAAATGAAATATACATAATTGAAAAAGTCGGATCCTTAATTTCGTCCTTAAACGACATGTGATGCATCATATAAAAGGTCTCGAATCATAGATCAAGAATAAATTTTGGTAATACAACCACTTGGTTCAAAAGGTATTCACAGTTAACTTTTATTTTTGATTTTTATAATAAAAGTTAGGGAATAACTCTTATTTGTAACTTTTTAGCTAAAAATAACTCTTATTTTTTATTTTTATTGAAAAAATCAGAAGTAAGTGTTATTTAACAACTTTTTATTAAACATAACATTTTAATGATTATTTTTGACTTTTTAAATAAAAATTAAAAATAATTGTTATTTCTTAACTTTAAAATATAAATTTGAAAATGATTGTTAATTTGCAATGTTTATTTTAAAACTTAAACCAGTTACAGTCCCCGGCTTAAATGCTTAAACTTTACTGTAGTAATTTTTATCCGGCCTTAAATATTTATATGCATGTAGTCTGACCATGTGTGGCATATAAAATAGTAAGAATTATGTTGATTAGAGCAAAGTGTGTGTGGTACTGTGTAAATTATGCCAAGTGAAATTCAGTGGTAAAAACCAAGACCAGAACAATCAACACCCCAAGATTCAGCTTCATTTGAAGTGGCGCCTGCAAAAACAACAACAACAACTACAATAATAAGAAGCTATAATTTTTGCGCACAAAGACCCGACAAGAGCATGCTCAGCATTCTTATAATTATAACATGCTCAGCATCCATATCAATATGGCCACGTTTCACGAGAAACGCCACGGGAGAAAATTCCATTAGAGGGAAAAAGTCGAGCCCAGCACGCACTTAGAGCCATTTTCTTCGCAAGTTGATTCGATTAACAGCCAACATTTTCTGGAGGCAGGGAAGACACAAGAATGTCTCTGTCGTTTGGCAGACAGAACTGCATGGTGGCTGGGGTCAAGGGTCAGCAGAAAGACACAAGACGGCAGGCTAAAAGCCATTTACACTTGCTTGTAATTGTAAATTATGAGCTGCCACTCGCACATGGAACTAACTTGATGGTCTGTCTGGTTTTGGCCAAGTTGTCGCTAAAAGTTCAAACTATTTGGCAGACATGCGAGCATAAAAGAGAGAGAGAGAAAGAGAGAGAAGACTACAATTTCAACCACATGCAAATACAATTAGCCCAACTAGCAACTTATGTTTTCTTGGCAATTGAATTAAACTTGTCCATTTGCTAAAAACAATCAAGTACTCTCTTGGCCAAGTTCTTGTTTCGCCTAAGAGTTAGACATCATTATTATTTTGGCGACAACAGGTAGCCCCTCACCCTTTCTTACCACTTTGAATCAATAGTCAATCCCAGACACAGGCCAATTAGGGTTAAAGCCAGCAGCGACACATTGGTAATTGAGGTTTCTGGGTTGCGCTAAACTTGATTAAATTCAATTATCTTGGCCAACACTCCCAACTGACAGCTGGCAGTTTTCCACCCACCCCCCCCGCACTGCAAGAATAAAAGTTTTTTTCTCTCTTATAAACATATATATATTTCCAAGTATTTGCAGATTGGCAGGTCTGATTCATTCGGTTTAAAGCCAAGTCAGCTCCGGTTTTGAGGCTGGCCGAAATGATAGCTGAAGCGGATACGACTTTCAGCTTGGTCCGACCGCGTTCTAGTTCACATTCTGATTCCCATTCCCATTCCAATTTCAATTCCAGTTTCAGTTTCTGTTTCAGTCAAACAACTGCGTTTTGGCCACGTGGGCGTTTCTACTGTTATGCTAATAGAAATGGCAACTGCGAAATCTATAAGATTGATCATAGTGTATATTTATGGTATATAATGACACATATATTCTAGATAAGCTAACATATAAGTTGACTTGTGGGTGTAACCCGGCATTGCGCGTGTTACAAATTAATCTAAAAACATTCTGACATGTTCCCACGAATTGGGAGTGGATTTTGTTTAATAGTTATTGAACAACAATTTATTTTAAACTATTAATATGAAATTATATATTCCATGTAAGCTTGAGGGGGAAATTTCGACTAATTCTGGCAATTCGGCATAGATCTTTATAGATTACTTCGAATTATATAACTACAGTCGAACTTCCCTAACTCGAATCACCATTATCCACAAAAAAAGTTCGAGTTAGGGAGACTTCGAGTTAGGGAAGTAGAATTGTATGAAATTTGCCTAGTATTGCCACCCGATTTTGTTCGAGTTAGAGAGACTTCGAGTTAGGGAAGTTCGAGTTAGGGAAGTTCGACTGTATATAATTTTAAAGGAAAAATATCGTAGGAAAAATCTAAATTTTCAGTCAGTCGTTCTCAGTCAATCATTCAATCAGTATTTATTCAGTCAATCAATAATTAAATTAGTCAATTTTTCAGTCGGTAAGTCGGTCAATTATTTAGTCCATTAACCTTTCAGAAAGGCATCCAGTTAATTAATCATTCATTTATTCAGTCAATCAATCAATCATCAATTGAGGCAATTAATGCTTTAGTCAGTCAGTTAGTCATTCGGTCAATTTAAATCAGCTAATCAATCATTTAATCAGTCAGTCATGATTGATTCAGTCAGTCAAGAAAGGCAGAGAGAGAGAGAGCACTTTCAAAATATAACAATAGTAATTCTCACTCAATCATTCAAACAGTATTTAATAGTCAGTCAATCCATTTTTAAATCAGTCAATTATTCAGTCAGTAATCGGTCAGCTATTGTCATCAGTCCATCAGTCAGGGTCACCCAATAAGACACACCCCAAATAAGTTATTCAGTTCCTCAATCATTTTGTCAATCAATTATTATCATTCATTCAGTCAGTCAAGTAATCAATAATATGAGTAAAATGACTAGCTGACTGAGTAAATCATTGATTGATTGATTGAATAAATGACCGACTGATTGATTCAGTTGATTGATTGATTGAATAAATGACCGACTGATTGATTAAGTTGGTCACTTATTCAATCAATCAATCAATCAATGATTTACGCAGTCAGCTAGTCACTGGATTAATTTAAATTAGTTCATCAATCATTCAATCAGTCAGTCATGATTGATTCAATCAGTCAAAAAGGGCACAGAGCACTTTTAGAGTAAAAAAAAATATATTGGATAATCGTGCCTTAATAATAATAGATTTAAATACTTGTGTAAATCAAGTAAAGAACAATCTTAAAATGCTTCTCCATTACAAACTACGCTTTTGCAATAGTGCTGATTAGGTTAGCCTATTTCCGCAATTGAAATTCTTTGCTCTCTGTTTCTGTTGCTGTTGCTGTTCTGTGCTATATATTTTATTTTTAGTTTTGTTTCTGTACCAGCTGATAAAGTTGTTTGTTGTTCCGCTTTCAATTGTTAAGTCTAGTGCAATCACTCAAAATTAAGTTAGCTAATTTAGTGAGGATAATGGGAGGCGAAACCAGATGATGGACCAATCCGATGAAGAGCTTACTTGTTGACTTTGCAGCTTAGATGCCAAAAACAGCTTCAGTTGCTCGTATCGTATGCGTAGTTTTTAGAACAGTTCGGCAAAGTGAGAAGTGGGAAAGGCATTGGCGTCTATTTTAAGTCTCGAGACAGAGACTTTACGGCAGCTTAAGAGCTCGAGCAATAGCCTTGAGTGTCGCCTAATCATGGGAATTGGAGCAAGAGCAACAGCTCCCTCCCTCCATATAAAACACCCACAATAAACCGAGCAAAGGCTTAGGAAAGTTTCCGTGACGAACTAAGTTATTTAGCGGCTTTCCGAGTGCTGCTAAGGCGGGGGATTATGCTGGATGTAATTAGCAGCCATCAGCCGAAGAAGAAGCAGGAGACAGGCAGGCAACTTAGAAATGCAAGAAACCATCGTAGCTTCGGGCACCGATGTACATACATCTATTTGAGCTGCAAGTCTGGTTTTCAGATTAATTATATTATTCTTTCGATGCTTACCGATTTACCGATGCTTGGGTAAAATATCGGTATCTTCAATTTCAATAAAATTTAAAGATAGAGAAATTCAGCTTATTTCAGTTTTTTTCGAAGAAACGAGCTGGAAAATTTATGGTCTTTCTTTTTTTTTAACAGTTGTTGATGCTTTAAAAGCAATTCTTGATTTTTTCTTATTGATAATTACAAGTTTATCTTTGATAAACTATTTTAATAATAATAACTTCCTATTTTTTTTAATAAAAACATCCTTAAATCTTGAAATTCAGCTTCTTTTAATTAAAAAACAATATGTAGCAACATATTTTTTTATAAAAACTTGAGAAACACATACAAACTAGATTCTTTTTAAGAAAAAGAAAAATTTTCTTGTTAAAAATTTTCTAAAAACTTGAAATTGGCCAAATCTTATGTTTTTTTAAAAAAAAAAATGTCTAAAACCTAAAACTTAGCTTCTCTTTTAAAAGATTGATGGTTACAAGTTTATCTTTGATTTATACAAAAAAAAGTTTTTTTTAATAAAAACTTGCTAAAATCTGGAAATTCAGCTTTTATTAATGGAAAACTAATATTCAGCTTTATTTAATAAAAAACAATACATTTTTTTTTATAAAAACTTGAGGAAAACCTTAAAACTTGATTCTTAATGAGGAAAACATTATTTTCTTTGGTTTTTATTTGCCAAAAGCCTGAAATTCTTATTCCTAAACCTAACTCTAATGAAAATACAAGTTTTTATTTAACAGAAGTCTAATAGAATCTTTAATATAAACATGAAAAAAACCTAAAACTTAGCTTCTTTTTTAAAAAAAGTTAGACTTTTAATAAAAGTTGGCTAACAGATACAAAATGTTGAGAAAAACTGGCTATAAGCGTAAAGTTTGGCTTCTCTTTATGAAAAATAGTATACATTTATATAAGAAGTTGCTATTTTTTATGATTCTTATTTGTGAAAAATCCATATATTTGAAAATATCGGATACACATTTGTATGTATTTAGATGTGTCGACCATCATCGATGTTGATTTAGAAGAGAGCGAACAACATCGACTTTGATGTTTCGACCCCAAGTGGCATCACTAGGGCAGGAGAACTCACCATAATCCGCCGAGATGGCGCACATGGGCTGATGATGATGCTGATGCGCGTGCGGATGATGCGGATGCTGCGGACAGATACCCTCGTGCGGATGCGGTGCAATGTAGTATTCCGATGGAAAGAACTCGCCGGGATATTGTATATAGAGTGGACCAGTTGGCAATGCCGTTGCCACTGGCGGTGGCGGTGGTCCAATGCCATTGGTGCTATTCCCAGCTGGATTGCCCTGTCCCTGGCCGCCGTTGCTGCTGCTCGACACGCTGCTCACGCTGCTGGCCGACGAGGAGCCACCGGAGCCGCCATTGGGCGAGATGCCGCCGCCATGTCCATGTCCATGCCCGTTCTCGTGATGTGCATGTGTATGCGAGTGTGCGTGTGCGTGTGAGTGCGTGTGTGAGTGTGTGTGTGGTGGCATGTGAGGTGGGGGCATTGGCTGTGGCTGCAGCATGTGATGCTGCTGCTGCTGCTGGTGTTGCTGGTGCTGCATGGCCGCCAGCAGCGCCAACTGCTGCTGCGGATGATGCAGCGCACAAACTGGCGGCACTATTTGTGCACCCTGCGGCGGCGTCGCCGTCTGTTGCAACAACGGCGGCGACGATGGCAGCGAACAATTCGAGGAGCCACCGTCCGATGGCGATTGTTGCTGTTGTTGTTGTTGCTGTTGCTGCGAAGATGTCCTTGCTGCTGTTGGCGGCGCGGCTGCTGCTGCTGCGACAGGCAACGTTGCTGTCTGCAACATGACAATGTTGCCAGCCGGCGAGGCTGAATTCGTTAGACTGTTCAAACTCGCGGTGGACGATGCTTTAGAGGAGCAGCTGCCTGCATTGTTATTGTTGCTGTTATTATTGTTGTTGTTGCTGTTATTATTGTTATTGCTGCTGCTGTTAGTTTGTTGTTGCTCAGCAACATTACGTCGCACCATGCTAAATGCCGTATCGTATCGTTGTCTTTTCCTCCAAGAGTCAAGTGCTTAGAACAAGCTTATCACCATGGCTGTTGTTGTTATTATTGTTGTTGTCGTTGTTGTTGTTGCTGTTTTCTGGCTTCCTCTGGAATGCTATGTTTTTTTTTGTTTTCTTTTATCTGTAAGAGAACAAGGAAAGTAGACGGCAAATATTGTTTGCCTTACATTAATAATTAATTGCACCCACATTGCGCCATTGAATGTTTCACTTGGTTGCCAATCCACAAGCTCTGTTTGCGTTTGCTGCTCCCCTTTAAACAAAAAAAAAAACTCACGAAATTGGGTCGAAATACGCTACCTCCCACTCTCTCTTTTTTTTGTATATTCAAGGTTATCGCATTGTTCTTTTTACGTTTTTACTTTGCCATTGTTTTTTTGTGTTTTTTTTTTTCAATTAAAAACGATAGAAAAATAGCATTGTTATTTGATACTGCAGACTGTTGGCTGTTATCTTATCAGCGGCAAGAAGCTGTGACTATAGCGTCATGCTAATAAAATGCGCTTGTTTTGAAAAAAGAAGTAAAAAATTGTACAAAATTAGCTTTTATATCTCTCTTAATGTGCTTATATCAATTCAATTGTTGTCTGTTGCTATTGGAGACTTTATGTTTATATATATAGTATGTAGATTCAATTGTTGTCTGTTTTCTAATCAAAACTTTATTCAATTGTTGTCTGCTGCCCTCGCAATTAATTGTGGTTAGCGTGGAATTGATTTATTAATAATTTATTAACTTATCAATTAAAAATCTAAATCGTTTCCACGAATGGAAAAAATTATAATATTCATTACAAGCATTCAAAAGAATATTTATCAAATACGAGCATCAATACTGACAATTAGATCTGACCAAAAAATAAATTGTAAGAGTTAGCAATTCTATTTGACTAGAATATATACTAACGTATTGATAACATTTAAATCATGACAGGAATCAGTTAATTCTTTTTTAAGAGTTTTATGCCAGATCAATGACTAGAATACATATACAATAAAACAATGATAACAATTAAATTTGAGCGAAAAGAATAAAACTCACAAATAATTAATATTTAAGATTAATATTTTTTTCACTTAAAATAAAACTCACTTTTAGCTCATGGCTTTTGTGTAGGATTTTTCCCCAATACTTTTGCATATCCCTTTAAAGGAAACTCAGGGGATCCATCAAACGTAAGAAAATTTATTTAAAATGATTACGTTATCTTTTTTTGGAGTGAGTTTTATATTAAATGGATAAATAAAAATCATAAATAATGATTATTTGTGAGTTTTATTTTTTTCGCTTAAAATTAATCATTATAAAGAAAATTTCCAAAAATCTTTAAATAATTATTACTATTTAATTTTTATAATATATCTCATAATGTTTACGGTTCCTGTTTTAAACTAATTAATAACTCTTTTAGAAGATTTTTTTTCTTAATTTATTCATTGCTCTTTTTTCTAGCCTGATAAATAGAGCGCGATAAGATTTTCAATCACCATAGACAACAGTTCCCGCTAGTGACGAAGCATCAAAAGAAGAAAGATGGAAGAAAGTCAGGAACAATATAAAATTTGCAACGATAGTACGATCAGATAAATGATTTCCGTGTGTTCAAAAAATCATTTATAATCATTTGAATTTTTTTTTTTTAAATCACATCGATAACTCGATTTTCGCGAAAGCGATTTTCAAGTACTTTAACTTAATACTTTTTTTCGATACATCGAAGCTCGATTTGTGTGTTGACGAATTTAACAGTTCGATTTTAAACTCGATCCATAACTTGGATTTACAACATTAATATTGCCTCCATTTAATTTAATTTAAAAATGCACTCTATTTTCTTTTGAATACAGGGTATTACACAATCAATCATCCTATGCCATTCCTTAAATTACTTCCGTCGTTATATCTCACAATTTGGAGCCTCGTCAACAAGAAGAACAAACAACGAACCGCAAGAAAATGACGCATTGTGTCAATTTGGCAAATAATTAACATATTTGCAGAAAAATGACCACAAGTCGCAAAAGGCCACCCAAAAGGCAGATAAAACTGAGAAAACAACAACTATAAAGAAGACTTCGACGACGGCAATGCAATGTTAACAAGAACAACAAACTTCAATAGCTGCACAATCAACCGCAATAAGCAGAAGAACACCAACAATAACAACATTAACAACAACAAATGAAAGTTTAATGAAACCTCGCAAATCAGAAACAATAAACAGGCGACTACGAAGACGAGTACGAGTAAACACAAACAAAATATCGAGTACTCATTGTGGTATTCATAGACGTGTCTTAATCGTTCAATTTGAATTGCCGGCCAGAAATTCTTTGCAATGCCTGAGAGGGGAATTCCCCTCGAATAACCCACACTTGGACAAGCTCATTTTATTTGGTCTGTTGGATATTTTGATTTTATGACTGTGCTTTGTTATTGTTGATTGTTGACAACTGTTAATGCAGTTTTAATTTTATCAGTTTTTAGGCTACAGATTTTTGCGAAATTGAATTTATTATTTGCAATATTTATTGTAATATTTTTATTAATTTTTTCCCTATTGGGTTCACTTCCGTTGACTCAATCACTTTGAGCATTTAATGTTGAAATGGACTTTTATTTTATAGCCATACCTGTTAAATTTCGATTAGAATTACTAGTCAATTAGATTATTTTGGAAATAATCGTAGTGACTATATAATTCACTGTTGATCAATTTGTGATTATTTAATGATTAAGATTATAAAAAATCAGAATTAATCTAAAAATATTACAATTATTAAAAAATAATCAGAAATAATCAAAAATAATTAAAAATAATCTTTTTGAGTATTCGGATTATTTTTGTTTTTTTTTTTTTCTAATTATTTTTGATTATTTCTGATTATTTATGACTATTACGTAATAATCTAATTAATTTAAATTTTCATAATCAAAGTAGCCAAAATATTCAGTAATATTCAGAAAAAAATCAAAAATAGTCCGAATACTCAAAAAGATTATTTTTGATTATTTTTGATTTTTTCTGATTACTTTTCAATAATTGTAATAATTTTAGATTACTTTAAATTTTCTGTAATCGTAATCATTAAAAAGTTGGGCAAATTAAAAATAATCGTAATTTAATCATTCGACTTTTAAACAAAATATAATCTAATGACTTATGATTATGATTACTAATCATTATTTAACAGGTATGTTTTAAACATCCAAAACTACATTTTTTATTAATATGGATCCTTAAAAACCAAAAAAAGTAAAAACATCTTTAATTATTTGACTAATGTAGACCTTTTTAAAAAAAATTTTAAAATTTCGCCTTTTTTGCTTGATTATTATTATTAATGGGGGGAGCCTGCACCGCGACCCTTTTTTTTGCTTGATATAATTTCTCAAAAATTGTCTGAAAGCTTAAGAATATATCTGTTATTAAAATTTATAAACATATCCAGTAATATTAAATACAATAGATAGTTATATCATATTTAATTATTGAGTTCACTGAACTAAACAAAAGATATGATTACATTTCCTTCACAGAATCCGCGAATAGTCTGGTAAAATGTATGTGTTCACTAATTGATTTAGTGCGTTTGCTGTAACATCTAAGTCTGCCCTCTAACCTCATCCTTCTGGCATTGTCTGGTTTGTCTCCATTTTGCCAGCCACAACAATGAGCGACTGTTGTCACCTGTCTCAATATGTGCCTCTCACGGCTGTCTCAAGTGGCTCAGACAGAGACCCACGCTCCAGACAATGACATGCAACGTCAGAGATTCCGGTAATGATGCCCTGCCCCTTGGCCCTACCTCTGCCCCCCCAGCCCTGCTCCTGCCCTAAAGACAACGTTGCCTCACGCGGAAATTTACGCAGCTTGGCAATTGCCTTCATTTTGTGTTTTTGTCTGTTTTTATACGCTTATTTGTTTTTGTGTTTTTACTTGTACTAAACTGGCAGACAGTGTCTGAGAGGGGACTTTCTTAGAGAGACCTGTGCTGCATTTGTGTCAAAAGTGTCTAGACCGGCCTTGGAGTGGCCGCGTAAGCGTGCCCCAATGAAGGGGATTGTCCCGTTCCCGCTTTCCTTCCCAGCTCCCCATTCCCGCTTTCAGTCTCAGTCGCACCTTGAGCACTTTGATGAGTCCATTTGTTTTGCATGCGAATGCATAGGAATGCCAATGGCGTTGGCGATGACGTAGTCACTGCATTTCTCCATTGCCGTCTATGAGTTTTTAACAATAAATCAGCAAATATATAAATACTTCAAAAGTGCCACAATAAGACCGTCAAAGTGCCGCCGAATGATTCGAATAATGTCTGGCTTTCACTACATTAAAAATGGTCAAAATTAAGAACAAGAAAGCAATAAAAATTGCTAAATATTCGCTGGCGATATCATTAGCGAGCAAAATCGCATTTTAAACGAGCTACGATTAAAGTTTCGCTTAGCACTCGTCAACGAACTAATGAGCCCGAAAACACTTAAAATATTTATGGAACTATATTGGAAAAAGTTATTTTAAGCATACTATTTATTATAGCTCCCAGATCGGTTGAAATTTAAACAATGTCTAGATTTCGGAAAAGACGCACAAAATATACACTCAAAAATCTCTTCGCTAGTATTTTTTTATGATTTTTTGAAAATGGCAAAAAAGTCACTTTTTGTATGAAATGCATGAAATATCCCCTTTTTCATACAAAAATAGTCATATTAAGCAATTTTCAAAAAAACATTAAAAATACAAGCGAAGAGATTTTTGAAAATTTTTTTTTGCAGTCAGTCTTTAAATTGTTTGAAGATTTTTTTTGCATAAAAACTTTTTTTACAATAATTGAGGATAAAAGTTGAAAAAATAGTCTTTTACAAAAAATTAAATTACAAATATAAAATCTAGTGGTCAATGATTTTTACGAAACTTTAAATAGACTACTAATATGAATATCCATATTTAAAGACGAATTTAAGATACTGTTATTGCCAATCATAATTTTTAATGCAAAAATGAGGTGCCTTTAATTAAATTTCGATGAGTGTATCATTAAAACCTCTCAAGCGAGTCTTTGGCGAGCTAAAAAGTACATTTGTGCATTCAATTAGTTTGACTTATAACGATCTTTTATATTAAAGCACAAAATAATTGCATTATTCCTAGCGACGGGGGATGTATTTTACGAAATAAATAGAACAATTGAAAAGCACAAGTTGAGATAGGTCAAAAAAGGAAAATACAATCAGACATAGTCGAATAATAAAAGCTGTTTATTTTAAGTTTCACATTTATATTCCCACTTTTAAACTTTAAATGATAGAGTTTTATCGACAGCAAGCTATTCATACAATTACTTTCCATATTTTCCACAAGTCAATATTTTTCTTAATAGGGAACTGCCTAGAGAATTTTTGGTGTTCCACAAAATTGGTACACATGTATTATTTTTTCTCGTATCTGTGTGCTTTTCTTAATGAAATAGAATAGAATACAAAAGAAGCATTTTGTGTGTGTGTGTTGTTGTGGCAAGTGAAGTGCGATGCTGTTGCCACATGTAGCGCCAAAGTGGCAGGTAACACTTTTCCCCATTCAGAAGCTAAACAAAAGAGAGACAGAGAGAGACAGAAAGAAAAGCAAGAAAAGTTCGTTTGCATTTCGTTTTCTTTTTTGATAGCTTTTGTGTTAACGAACGGTTTACTTTTTGTGCTGGCAAGCGAAAACAGCTATAACAACAACAACACCAGTGACGACAACAACAACAGCAACAATAAAGGCAAATTTTCTAACGGCAATTTCCAGCAATTACCTAGTTACCGTTAATAGACATGTTGGCCAAGTTGCCGAGTGGCAAATACATCAAAAAATGCTGAGCGGAGGCAGAGGGAGTATATTGGCAAGTGCATCATCGTTATCGTCATCGTCATCGTTATCGTCATCGTCATCGTCAATGGTGTCCATTTCTCAGCTTTCTTTTGTGTGCTTCGCTCGAATGCATCAATGACGACGACCACGACAATGATGATGATGATGATTATAACTAGTCGACGGTGCTACAGTCGAGCATACTCGACTTTCAGAGACCCCGTACTTACTATAATAAAAAAGCAAACACTGTTTAAAATAAAATAACATATATCGCTACAAATATCAGATTAATCGTTCCCATGGCAGCTATATAAAATAGTGGTCCGATTTAAACCAAATTAAGTCAGGACATATGGAACCATCCCATGTGTATTTTCTGCCAGTTTGATTTAGATATCTTAAACAACAAAAAAGTTTTTCATACTAAGAGTTGATTTTCAACTGATCGCTCCTATGGCAGCTATATGATATAGTGGTCCGATTTCTACCAAATTAAGTGAGGATGTATGGAACCATCCCATGTGCATATTTTGTCAGTTTGATTTAGATATCTCAAACAACAAAAAAGTTTTTCATACTAATACTTGATTTTCGACTGATCGTTCCTATGGCAGCTATAAGACATAGTGACCCGATTTCAACCAAATTAAGGCAGGATGGATGGAACTATCCCGTGTGCATACTCTGTCAGTTTGATTTAGATATCTCGAAAAACAAAAAAGTTTTTCATACTAATACTTGATTTTCGACTGATCGTTCCTATGGCAGCTATAAGATATAGTGATCCGATTTCAACCAAATTGAGGCAGGATGTATGGAACCATCCCATGTGCATATTTTGTCAGTTTGATTTTGATATCTCAAACAACAAAAAAGTTTTTCATACTAATACTTGATTTTCGACTGATCGTTCCTATGGCAGCTATAAGACATAGTGACCCGATTTCAACCAAATTAAGGCAGGATGGATGGAACTATCCCGTGTGCATACTCTGTCAGTTTGATTTAGATATCTCGAAAAACAAAAAAGTTTTTCATACTAATACTTGATTTTCGACTGATCGTTCCTATGGCAGCTATAAGATATAGTGATCCGATTTCAACCAAATTGAGGCAGGATGTATGGAACCATCCCATGTGCATATTTTGTCAGTTTGATTGAGATATCTCAAAAAAAAAAGAAGTTTTTCATACTAAGACTTGATATTCGACTGATCGTTCCTATGGCAGCTATATGATATAGTGATTCGATTTCAACCAAATTTAGTCAGAATGTAGGGAACCATCCCATATGCATATTCTGTCAATATGTTTCAGATATCTCAAAGAACAAAAACGTTTTTCATACTAAGACTTGATTTTTGACTGATCGTTCCTATGGCAGCTATATGATATAGTGGTCCGATTTCAACCAAATTAAGTCAGGACTTATGGAACTATCCCCTATGCATATTCTGTCAATATGGTTCAGATATCTTAAACAACAAAAAAGTTTTTCATACTAAGACTTGATTTTCGACTGATCGTTCCTATGGCAGCTATATGATATAGTGATTTGATTTCAACCAAATTTAGTCAGAATGTAGGGAACCATCCCATATGCATATTCTGTCAAAATGTTTCAGATATCTCAAAGTACAAAAACGTTTTTCATACTAAGACTTGATTTTTGACTGATCGTTCCTATGGCAGCTATATGATATAGTGGGCCGATTTCAACCAAATTAAGTCAAGATGTATGGAACCATCCCATATGCATATTCTGTCAGTTTAATTTAGTTATCTCAAACAACAAAAAAGTTTTTCATACTAAGACTTGATTTTCAACTGATCGTTCCTATGGCAGCTATACGATATAGAGGTCCGATCCAAAATCTAAGACAAACTCAATCTGCTTGCAATATAGACGAACCTACATACCAAGTTTGGAGTCTGTAGCTCTTATAGTCTCTGAGATCTAGGCGCTAATACAGACGGACAGACGGCCATGGCTATATCGACTCGGCTGTTGATGCTGATCAAGAATATATATACTTTATGGGGTCTGCCACGCCTCCTTCTGCCTGTTACGCACTTCTTTTTTTGTGACAAAGTTAATAGACCCCTGTACTTTTTTTAAGTACGGGGTCTAACAAATGATGATGTTGATGATGAGGACAAGCCAAGTTTCTAGAAATTGCTGACTTGCTACCTACGAAAAGTCTGCCTCTAGGTGGTCATTTCTTAGATGCACTGTCTGTCAATGGGCTCCGTTTCACTTGGCTACGCCTACGAAAAAAGCAGGCAAAACATTTGATCGAAAGGGGGCGAGAACACGATTCAAGTCACAATAAATACTTGGTTATTTTCAATCGGTTTAAATTGTTTTCTTTTTCTTTTTTTTTTTTTGGTTTGGTTTGACCTGTTCACCGCATTGCATTCCCGCAATAATTTGTGGTTAGCAACGAGAGAGTTAAGTCGTCAGTCAGTCAGTCAATCACATGCAAGATGTTGCCACATTCACTAACCAAGTTAATTGCATAAGCTTAAGAAACCAGCAGCAAACAGCATGCCTCAATAATTTCCCCCTCCCTGTCTCCTGCGGTTATGTTGTGTAAAATCTCAGTTGTTGTTGTTGTTGTTGTGGAAAATCACAATTTTCTTGTATGCAGAAAACCACAACCTGTTGCATGCGACATCTTTTGCACTTAATTGCTTTTGTTTTGATGTTGTTTTGTTGGTTCCTAAAACTGGCCGAAAAGCGCAAGGAAACCAGTCAAGATTCCACAGATATTTATGTTAATCATTTTTGTTAGTTTCTGGTTATTGTTTTATTTTTTGTTCGGGAAAATCCTACGCCAGGGAATTAATTACATAATTCCAAAAAAGCAAACTAACAAAAAAAAGCGTATGTGGCTAATTACAGCGATTACATAAACTGTTGAACAAATGTTATGTGCCATGTCTGAATATCCGACTGAATGCAGCAGTGAGTGTTCATTGTGGGTGTTTAATGATTCAATTAAACCCAACCATATAAATTCTTTAGCTGCATATTTAGTTACTCGCGAATTGAGATGAATACATTCACGAATACTAATTTAAGCCAAATGCAACAAGAGCCGCCAGGAGTTTTGCCCAGCAGGGAAATTGCAATGCGGTTTTTCCATTTCCGCGGTTGCAAACACACACACACACACACACACATAAATACCAATATTGTACGTGCATCTAAAGTTGCAAATTGCCCTAGGCGGTTGCATGCCACATAAATGACGATATGACAAGAGTACGTGCGTGCACACACAACATGTGGGTGTGAATTTGACAATGAGTTGATCTGAGGGTTGAGGGTGGCATTACTATATTACATGTCAATGTGTTTATCAATGCACAAACCGAATATTCAACACCCCTAGAAAGGCAGCTTTACATGAATTATTATTAAAACCATTTTTAGAAATAAAATTAATTAAATTTTAGCCATATTTTGCAATGTCAAACTGTCCGAAAAGACAAGTTTTTTTAATTTTATAACTTTTTTTCTTAAATAAATATATATAAATAATTAATATTAGTTTGCCGAAACCTTTGAAAAATCTCGGATCTTACTAATACTAATTTGTATGCTAAAATTCATTATATTACAAAACTAATTCTTAAACTAAGTGATTCCCTATCAATTTTTTACTAATACTTATACTCATAATAATTCGTATTGTTCAGATTGGGTTTTTCTGAGTTATCTTCAATCCCCAAAATGTTGCATCAATATCCCCAGACTTTTAAACTTTTAAATATTGAATTTCTTCTTTTTTTTATCATTTTCGTTTTAGTTTTATTATATTTATTTTACATTTTTTTTAAGTCAATATGTTCTAATATTATTTTATATTGAATTATTTTTGGTCATCTACTCTTTGTTGACATTAAATAAATATATATTTATTTGTATATTACACATACATATCTATATCTATAAAATACCCACTACACACTCTCTCTTTGTCAACAGATTCAAGTAAACTTTGTAGCCCAAAAAGTGCAATTATATGTCAAAATGTTGTATGGCAAATAATGTATCTGGAGTCTAGAATTTCGTTTCGTTGTTTATTTCTATCACTCTGAACTCTGCGATTGCCCTTTTCCTCCAACTATTCTGTTGTCTGTTGTCTGTGTCTAAGTCTATGTCTGTTTGTCTTTTTGTCTGTCTGACTGTTTGTCGCATTACTTTGGTATCATACATACAATTTAATACTGAAATTACAATTGCAGTTACCCAATGCTTGTTGCCAAAGGAAGGCGCTTTCTGGTAATGAAATAAATTATTAGAATTTATTGAAGTTTGGCGACAGCAAAAGATACAGTGCAGCACAGCGAAAAGGGGCTGAAGAGTTGGGGCAATAATAGGGGCAGTTTGGGCCAAAAGGCAGGCGGGCAGACTATAAACTCTAAAATGTAATTTAATTGTTGTCGACAGTAAAAACTTATCTCATAAATGCAGTAATCATGCACACAGAGACACATCTACACACATGTGGTCGACGTAGGAAACTTCCATAAATTACCGATTGTCGAGTTGGGGCAAAAAGACAAGAGAGAAGAAAAAGTATCTTGGTTGCTGAAGTTTCTCTCTCTCTGTAGGTGACTGCGATTAAATTGTTGACTATTTCAAATTGATTCTTTTATTTTTACTATCGATAAGGTGTTTCCTGTATCAATGCAGAATATTTAATTAATTTTTATTATTTTATTTTCAATGATTTTATTGAGGTTTTTATCAATTTCTATTATAATTTTTTCAAATTGAATCTTCTCGTCGATAAGGTCTTTCTTTAATAATAAATGTAGCATATTTTAAAATATTTTCCATAATATTTTCTAATAAATAATTTTCTGTCATTAAATTTTTGACTTTTCAAAATAGAATCTTTATGTTACTATTTACTATTTATTGTACTGAATAAATGCAGAATACTGCCAAATATTTTTCCTGATATTTTCTACAATATAATAACATGTTTTTATTGTTAACTTTTCCAAATGTATTCTTTTATTTTTTTCTATCGATGCGGTGATTCCAAATATTTTTAGATTTTTTGACTTTTCCAAAATAAATATATGTTTCCTAAATAAATATAGCATATTTCAAAATAATTTGCATAATATTTTCTATAATATATATAATTTTACACAATTAAATTCTTGACTTTTTCAAATTAAATCTTTCCATAAGGTGTTTCCTGTATAAATTCAGAATATTGCGAAATATTTTCCATGATATTTAATATATTATATTAATTGACGTTTCCAAATTGATTCTTGTATTTTTTCTTTCGATAAAGTGTTTGCTGATTTCCAAATATTTTTTCAATTTTTTGCTTTATCAAATAGATGCTTTAAGTTGTACTATAGATAAGGTGCTTCCTGAATTAATGTAGCAATTATTAAAATATATTCCATAATATTTTCTATTATTATTATTATATTATATTTTTCTGTCATGAAATTTTTAGCTATTCCCAATTGATTCTTATATTGTTCCCATTGTTTCTGAATAAATGTTGCATATTTTTGAAATATTTTCCATGCTATACTTTTCTATGATATGATTTTCTAAATGTCTTTCGACTAATTTGAAACTATAGATAACGATGATGTGCCACAATGCTAACGAGTGTGTATTTAATCGTCAAATTTGCATAATTACAGATTAGCTGCGGTTGTGTTTCATGTCTGCTCTTAAAAATCTTCATTGTGAAATCTGAACACGCAATACGTATAAAAGTGACATTAGGAGTGCGTGATTTTTGTATTAATTTCAAGAACAGCAGTTACACATACTATTGCCCAATAAGTATATACTTAAATGTACATATATGTATGGGTATATATATATATATATGTGTAGTTTGTCTCCTACATCAGTCTTAAAATGTTGCTATAATTTGTCATTTTTTGTCAGTTAGCATTATAATTGCCATAGAGAAAATGCAAGAAACTGGCAAATAGGGATGACAAAATGTAGACAAGGGTTTTATACTATGTATGTATATACATATATTTCATGGCATTTTTGGTCAATTCGTTTGCGGCGCTTAAATGGCGGCGCCTTTGTGTATGGCTCACACACACACACACACATAAAACTTTATACATTTGTGTGTTGTCGCCTTGACAACAGTAAAAAAAAAAATCAGAAAAAAAAGAGAAGAGAATAGAAGAACGGAACTGCTGCCTAACGCACCCATCAACCCATCAACCCAATCCAAAAACCCAATCCAAACCCATTCCACAGAACAATGAGCTCTGTGCTCTGTGCCTTGGAGTCCGTGCCAGAACGGACATGCCAACAACAATGAAGAAGAACATTTTTTTTTGGTGGCGGCTGCCAAGACAAAAAAAAAAAAAAAGAAAAAAAAATCAAATCGGCAGCATCGAAGGCTGTAAACGGAAGAGACTTGACAACATACGCAACATTGCCGAAAAATGAGCGAGGCAGAGACGAAGGCAGAGGCAGAGGCAGAGACGGAGGCAGCGACAGCGACAGAGACGCATCATCAGGCGCACATGTCGTATAAGTGACGAGGCAGAGTCACAGTCACAGTAACATTCACATTCACAGTGACTGCTACAATCCCAGTCAAAGACAAAGACAACGAATTCAACGCCCCGCACAGATTTGATAGTTTTTATCGATTTAAGTAGATTTCGTCTCACACACAAAGACAAAGGCCGTAACAGGCCATATACACAGAGAGAGACAGAGAAAGAGAGAGAGCGAGAGCGAGAGAATGGCAGTACAAACAGCGACATATTCGTATGGACGGACAAGTAATCTGGCTTTTTGGCAAACGTTGTGCGTTCCGAAACAAATGAGCATAAAACTGAGCTGCGAAAATTCAACTGCGAGTCATCGCAGCATTTTCCACTGCAAGGATCATTCATACTTTTAAAAAGTCACTGCAATTATGCTGAAATAAACACAGTTATAGCTAAAAGTTTACTTACATTTTGAATTTTTAGGTAGATAAAACTTTAAGTTGAATAAAGTACGTAACAGTGCTACGAATGTCCTGGCCAACACATTATGGCAGGACATGTTCACACTCATATACATATACATACATATAGCTCAGAATATATTTGATAGAAACGCGTGCTTGGTCTGCGTCTAAGCAAATGGCCAAGATAAGAAAAGATGTAAGTAAAAAAAAAGTGGTGGTTAAAAAAGGAAAAAGAGGAGAAGGAAATATAGTTGGAAGACAAAGTGGCAGATGGAACAGACAGTTGTAAGAATCAATATCAAAAGCACAGCATCAAACTCTGAGTACACAGCTCAACATCCTTATCAAAAATATGATAAATGTAATATTAAAATTATGTCACATTCGTACATTAATTTTCTTTTTTACCAATATCTCAAAGGCTTCTTATTATTTTATAAACAGACTCCTAAAATAAAAAATAAAAAACTCAAGTCGCAAAAATTGGTGAAAGCCCGAATATGAGCAAGAAAGTCACATAACTCTTTCCATTATATTTCATCAAATTTGACAATTTTTACAATCTATGACGTACCATTTAAAATCTAAAGCAGTGGTGTTCAAAATGACAAAAGCCGTCACACGTATAAAGAGAGAGAGAGAGAGAATACGTGTGTTCTATAAATAGAACGCTCAGCGGCTTGTTCTCTCACGATACGTATGTTCTGCTTTTTATTCTCTCACGAAGCATCTGATCGGCTGATGTCAGTCGCTCAGCTGCGTTCAATGAGAAGAGAACGTACAGCGCTAGACTTTTAACATACACTGCAACAAATGCTTTGTTCTCTTTAAGTTGCCAACTGTAACGATGCGACAGTTTGAATATGTTTTCATATCATTTTTTCAGTGAAAATCAGTACAACGATTTGTGACTTCGTGTTTCGCTGCTACTTTTATAAATAAAGTTAAGTTTTGATAACTATTTAAGAGCTATTTTCAAGTAAAATCTCTCATATAAATTCAATTTCTACAGATCAACTTAAATACTAAACGGCAAATGTCAAATAAAAACTTCCAATCAATAATTCAACTACATTTGCAATTTTATTACATTAGCTTTGTGGATGTCATCACTATGAAAAAATCTGGTAATATTGTTACCACTTTGTGTTGTCCAACACACATCATCATCCATTAAATTTTTAAATTGTTTACTTTTAAGAATAAATCTTAAATACGTCTTCTGATTATAAAAGCGAAAGAAAAATAGTTCTCCCACGTTTCGTTTGTGAATTTCTGTCTTTTGCAGCATTCTTGGATGCGTTTTTCAGTTCTCCGGTTAAAAAACAAAAAACCGGTTCTGCAACTATTTTGCCAGAACTGAGCGTCATTTAGATTTGGGATTTCCTTTGCCTTTGGCTGGCGCTTTCTTGGGTGGTGGAGCAATGGTAATCCGTGCCATTGGGTCAACGGGTTTTTCCTTAAGTGTCCGATAGTCAAAGGGCTTGGCCATTGTGGTTTTCCTTTGCATGTAGGAACGTTTGCCGAACGTATCCTCCCAGATGACGGACGGATAATCGCCAAGCGAATACAAACTGTGCATTGAGAAGCGTTCGTTGGCCTTCTCGAACTGATGGTGTAGCGTCTGTCGCTTATAACGATGCACCCGGGCACGTCCCAATCTCGTGCCCTGCAACACACGGGTCTGTATGGGATGTCGTCGAATCCAGGTCCAGGGTTTGCTCTCATCGAACGGTTCATGCACCAGAACGGGCAACATTTCGCCCATATAACGACGATTATCGTTGCCCGCATATTTCTTCTTCTTGGGCACTTTGGGTGCCTTTGGTTTCTTTGATTTCTTGCCACCGTAACCATCATCATCATCTTCAACAATGGATTCCACTAGCTTGCGCTTGTGTTTGTTTTGCACTACTTTGGCATACAGATCAGAAATATCTTTCATGCTCTTTCTATCGCCATATCCGCCTGCTCCGCCTGCTCCGCCTGCTCCACCACCATCATCATCCCCCATCAGCCCCTTATTTCTCCGGTCGACTACGAGATCATCATCACGATTCTTTTTGCCACGCCCATCTTTGTCACTATCGGCGTCGGCGTCGGCATCAAAATCACTACCGGCAAAATTGTAACCCAATCCAGATGCATCCCACTCTTCTCGGAGCCTGGCACCAATTCCATCCTTGTCCGCACGAAATATATCCGTGCATTTGCCCTCGCTGCGGCCATAGCAGATTTCATCTAGCATACTCGTATAACGCTGCCCATTATAACCCATACAGGGTATGTCCAGATAATGTTGCAGGATCGTTAGCAGAAGATGCAGAATATACGGGTGTAGGGGATTCCGCAGATTCCCCTGCCTATCAAAAATGTTATCGTACAATCCACAAATATCCGGGCGAACAAATGGCACGCGTTCCCAATTCCAATGCGAACATTTTGGATTGAGAATTTCGCCAAAACGTTTCAGTGTCAGTTGGTAAAGAAATCGACAAATTTTCTCCACCGGACGTTGCAACAACATGGCCAACTGACGCAATCCGTTGCCATTGTGGAGACACCAACGTCTCTCCGCCGCCATCCAATGCGAATTGAGACGTCGACATTTCTGGATGGGCTCCGTAACTGCCTCACATGTTAGCAGGCAAAGGGTGCCGCTTTGTGGCAGGCTGCAGGAGGGTGCACAGTACATTGTACTGGATGGAAAAGGTGCTCTCAAAAATTTAAAAAGAAATTTCAGACAATACGAAACGTACTATTCCAATTTTTATTTAAAACAAAAACTCCTTGAATTACTTTGACCTGATCAGTGACCTTTTTTGACTGCTTTCAATCGCCTACTGGTGGTGGACGGCAAAAGCCTTTTGTTCGGGAAGAAAATCGGAAGATTTTCGTGATTTTTGGTCAATTTTGCTCTGCATAGCTGATGACTTATGTTAATAAATGACTTTTTTCGCGGTACTTGGGCATACAAGTCTTTCAGGGATGCCACAGAAATCGCTTTCCCTTGAATTTCACCTCAATTTCATTTCGCTGTGCCACAGGTTAATTCGCAGAATAATTTTACGCGAAATAAACTAGCGCTAAATCTGCTGGCGTCCGATGCTGCCACCTAGTTCGATTTAGATTTTCGAAGTCAGGGGCAGTGATGCTACATTTTCTAGTCAGAATTCGAAGTAAGGTATTTAAAATATATACATATATGGAAATATATATAGGTAAATCCAGTTTTACCGAAAAAAAAACCTTTAACTTATTGTGCAATTTGTGAAAACATTTGTCACGAAAAGTTGCCAGACTAATGACAGACAATTGCTTTAGTTGTCGAGTAATTTTTATTTTCTCGCGCCAATTACTTTTAAATTTTTTTCAGCTAAATAAAATCATTTATTATATAAACAAATTAAAATATTTAAATTAAATAAGAAATAAATGAAAAACTTATTGTTCTGTAATGAAAAACCTAAAAAAGTTGCTAAACAAATCCTTGGATAATTTAATCTGAGAAGGTATCAACCCTTAGCTGCCTACTTCAAAAAAGTTGTTGAAAATGCTAAAAAAAATTAAATCTCTCGAGGTTCTGTGGCACCTCGAAAATTTCCATGCGGAAATGCTTTTCGCGGAATTCTATTTCGCTTGCGATTTCTGTGGCATCCCTGATTATCTCGCAATATAGGTCCAACTGTTTCTATAGAACATTTGTTGGCCATTTCATGCTCAACATCTGAGATCAGTTTTGGAACCGATAACTTTGCATTAGCTTTGATAATCCGGCCGATAAGTTTCAAAGTGGTATCAGTGAAAGCTTAGTTGGAATCATTTTATATCTTTTCTGCCACTTGGTTGGCTCAAAGAAACCATTAGATGACGGAATGTTTTACACTAGGGCCTTATTTAATAATTTCAATAATATTTCGCCAAGATAAACCTTATTTTCATCTAGTTAGGAACGATTTCTACTATTTGAAATCACCTCAAAACTAAAGTTTTCAACCTGAATTAACCCATTAAAAGTAAAATAATAATTTATGATGTCTCTTAAAGGATAGAAGAAGCTGCGACATTATTATCACAATTACAAATTAAGAGTTACTCAAAGTGCCTGCACGAAAGCTGTGACATGAAAATAGTCAGTAGTTTTAGTTTTTCTTAATTTAAAGGGCTATTTCCAGACATATAAAAAATGAATTGCCATACTGTACTGTACAGCTGGATGGAAAAGGTGCTCTCAAAATATTAAAAAGAAATTTTACTATTCCAATTTTTATTTAAAACAAAAACTCTTGAGTTACTTTGACCTGACCAGTGACCTTTTTGATGAGGCTCGTTTGACTGCTTTGAATCGCCTACTGGTGATGGACGGAAATATCCGTTTGTATTCGGGCTTCTTCTGTAGCTCCACATTCGTTGTAAATTGCACCACTTGACTGTTCAGACTGTGCAGGGAATAGGTTCGTTTTGCCAGATACAGTGATTTTTGCAACGAGTCACGTCTATAACGTCGCACGCTCGATCTACCCAAATGTCCGTCTTCCTGCATACGCAATTGATTTGGATCTCGACGCAACCACGTGGATTTATCACTGTTATCATATGGTGCATGATATAACACGGGCAATGGCTCTCCATAGTATTTACGTTCACGTTCTTTTTCTACTACCATTTTATCGACATTCGCTTGAGCATTAACATCGTATGTCCTTTGAGCCGGCTGATACTTTCCAAACTTTTGTTCTTTTGATCCTCTTTTGAATTTAAAAGTCGATGTCTTGGATTTCAAAGTCGATTGCTTTGGTTTGGTCACAACAGTCGCATAGAACGTGGCTAATGAACGCAGATCATCCGTTTCATATTTGGCTTTCTTTTGCTTAGCCTTTGGATTCTTTAGGTCAATTTCTATCAAGCCTTTTAGGAATCTTTCGGGATCCGATTTGTTCATTTTGTGCAACATTTGACGCAAATATTTGCCACGCTCGGAACGCAAATCCAACTGGAAGCTGCCTTGACCACGACGTCTGCCTTTATCGTCGATCAACATGAAATCGGATCGATTTGTACTTGAACTAACACCACTTAGTGTATTTCTATAATCTCCACGGACGCGCCTGCTACTCATTGATCGAGTATCAAGATCCCTATTACCAAGTTGACTTGGGCGTGGTGATCTTCTTGGTGTTATTGCTGCTGTACTTGTTGTTGTTGTTATTGCTGTCGTTGTTGGTTTATTGTGAGCTACAAATTGTCGCCTTTCAATCGCAGCCTCCATTTTGTCAATATCCGGATCGATTAGACGTCTCAAACGCCTGCTGTACATGAAATATGTTTTATCATCATGATGTGGATATGTCTCTTTATATTTCTCATTGACATTGGCAGAACCTGTTGTCGTCCTGTCTTTGGTATGTCTAGAAGAAGAAGTTCCAGTCGAATCCCTTGAGATTTGACGTATCGAAGTTTCAGTTTCACTATCGTGACCAATGATACTCTGCATGAACTCCAGTAGCAATATCAGACTTCGGGGATGCCTTGGCTCCCTTAGGTTTCCATTCAAATCGAAAACGCTAAGGTAACGATCACAGGCATCCATGCGAGAGAATGGTATACGCCTTGTATTCCATCCTTTACCTTTTGGATTCAATATATTGTTGTAGTTCTGCAGAGTAAGATTGTAGAGTAGTTCCGATACCTCCACAACGGGTCTCTTCATCAGAAAGGCGAGCTCTTCCGTTACTTTCATATTATGTTTATGCCACTTGTCCCAAGTGCTGTCGTTTGGTTGTCGTGTACAACGTTTATGTGAAGTAGAAGAAGAAGCCTGCATCTGATTCCACTTTCCAGCAATTCCATCATTATCTTTTGGCAGCATTGGCCAACAGCTCATTTTGTCACTGGGCCCAAAAAATATATGTTTTTTCTAATTTTCAATCATTTTGAGAGTCGAATCGAATTGAGAGTCGGGGCAATGGTTGCTCTTATCTGTAGCGATCTTAGCCACAGTACTGAGTTGGATCAATGCCTTTTGTGGACGAGACACAAGTGAGAATGGTACAGTGGGGCGAAATCGATATTGAAATATTACTATCTGTATCTTGGATTGAATCGCAACAAGCAAAACATGTTAAATAAACATGTTGAATTTTGAAGTTACTATTTGAAAAAAAAACACAAACTTTTCCTTTCTAATCACTCCATTTAATTTTTTGTCACTAGCGTGGACTGCCTTCTACAGTAAATAAAACAAAAGAAAGTATATACAAAATCAGTAAAATACTAAATTATTAAATGTTCCCCACCTTTTTTTGAGATTCGATAACATTTTGTTATTTTAATGTCTAGTGCCGAAAATGGGATTCGTCGAGTTCATAATGATAGCAATAAACATGTAGTCGCGAACGTACGCGAAATGTAAGTCGACTTTTGCTAAACCTAGTAAAACGCAAAAATCTACGAAATGGAACGAAATATTCTAATAGGATTCATTTTTTTCAAAAGAAGATGAATGTATCTTTCGATCGAGCATTTACACAATAAATTATCTCTATTTTTTTTAAATTTTTAATTAATTAATATGAATTGCAGTATTAACAAGAAATTAGTTTAGAACAAGAAAAAGATAAAAAATTAAAAAAAGAATATAATAAATGTTAAAAATAATTTGTAAAACAAATTTTTGTCTGATCATGAATATTTACGAGCAAAGTTTTTGATATTAGAGATACATAAATACACTCGCCAGAAAAAGTATACGTACACACTTTTTTTTAACTTTAATAGCTGTTGTACGTCAAGTCATCATCCGTTTGAATGATGCAAAAATTTCCTTAACCCATTAAGTACCCATTGAAAAATTCGAATTTTTGTGAACGTCTACTTTTTTATCTTTTATCCTCGATTTTTATAAAAAAATATTTTGACGCAAAAAATTCTTGAAACAATTCTAAGAGTAACTGCAAAAAAAAAAATTCAGAAATATTTTTGATGATTTTTTGATTTTATGTGTTAATTTTAGAGATAAATAAAATAAAATATAAAAAAAAATAGTTTAACAAATGTTAAAATAAATTTGTAAAACTTTAGTTTCTGATCAGGAATATTTTCTAATATACTTGTCCACTGCCGTCTGTCGAATGCATTGCCACCAGCATAGAACACTCTTCAAAATTTTAGATACTAAGCATAAAAAGATACTTCTGCTTTCATGGTCTCTTCCGATGACAGCGCACTTTAACTTGGCAAAAAACCGTCTGTAAAGCTGACCCAGTCAGATGTTTACATACATATTAAAATATACGACTATTTCAGCGCTGAAAGTCAAATAATAAAAGTTGGAAAGCAAAACAACAGAAAAATGCCGACAATGGTATTAAAAACTAAAGAAATGCCAACGAAATGATCGTAAGCAAAAAAACAGGCACGATCCAAGTGGATAGCGTAGAAGGCAAAGTCAATAACCGCTACGCTCCCACCAACATCATCATCATCATCATGATCATCATCTGTCCGTCATAGACCATAGTTATGACCAACTTTTTTAGAAAAGTTAAAAGTGCGTAGATCAAAAGAAAAAGTATTTTCTTTAGTTAAATTCTTATCATAAATTGGCAAGAGATTTAAGATTATAGATTGTAAACTGGCTAACAACAGATGTTTTTTGCAAATTGTGGGAAAAACGAGTTGTTAACTCGGATATTTTGTAGTGTACTCGCATGGCCAGCATAAGTTGAGGCCTAAACAAACACGCACCAATGTATTTCTTTCATTTTGGACTTGAAAATTTCGTTGTGATTTCGACTGTGTTTTGGAGTTTGGGGTTCACTGACCTCGGACACAACGTTGACAGAGACAGCACGCACAGTGGAATGGGCCGGAAACGAACCAGGCAAAAAAATATTAGAAAAAAATTTAGGTTTTTTTTGAAAATATCTACTCTATACGTGCTCATCTCAAACAGACCATAAAATCTAATAATTACAAAATTGCATGTTTATTGTTGTGGGCAAAAACACAATCAATTTGATGAGCACACGCTGTACCTACATGTGTGTGTGTATAAATCTAAACGTAGATAAAAATTGTACACGAAAAGCTTTGACAACTGAAGTTGTGTCATTTTACACGACATGAGTTTTTTTTTTTTGTATCTCAAACGACGACAAGTAGCTCAATAAGGGAAATCCCAAGTCGTTTGAGATTTAAAGTGACTTGAATTCGAGAACTGAGAACTGTTAATGATGAGAAAGTGTTGTTAGAAATTAAAAGCCTTGATTGATTGGTTTATTAATTAACTGTCTTGGGACTACGCTTTTTGTTTATTGGGTTTTAGCAAACGCAAACGTGAATTCGGCTCAAGTTTCAAATTGGTAATGGAATATAATATATATTTTGATTAATTCTATATACTTACAGTTAATAAACGCGCAAAAGTCTTTATATATATAGTATATAATCCGTGACAGCAATTGTTTGTTTAACTTTGTTAACTTTATAAGTAGCTTATATTTGATTTTGATTTGAAAAGTGTTAAAATATATATTGATTTAATTGATTATTTATGTGTGTGTGTTTAATATTATAAACTGCAGCAGTTTTATGTTGATTTTAGTGCCATTGTAATTGCCTGGCGTTTATGTTAATTAATTACAAATGTTTTGCCAACGAAAAAAACAATGAACACAGCGGCGTTGTATAAATATTTATTTATTTAAATTTTTTCTTATTTTATTGCACTTTTTTTTTGATTATAAATGATTTGTGTATTCGAATTCGTTTATTGAGTTTTCGAACAAATAGTTTAACAATTTGTATTCACTATATAACTATTGCATTTTGCCCGCGCACTGTAAGATAGACGTTCTGTTAGATACTTTTGTTTTTTGGATTGGACAACATTACAACTTTAATTTTTTTTTTTTTTTTTGACAACTAAAAAGTTTTCACAATACGGCAGCAACACTTTAATTTTAAATTTTCATATAAAATTCAATTTTTTTTTAGTCTTAAACTTTAAGAAACATTTTTCAAGTTCGCTAGCAACTTCTGAAGAACTTTCTCATTAAGGGCATTAATAATTAAGTCGTCATAAGATTGCGATAAATTATTGTTTGTTTACGCAATTAGTTAGCTTATAAGCATTAAAGTGGGATTTCGTGTGTAGCTCAAATTAAACACTTTTCGACCTTTGACCTTTGAGAAATAGTTAGTACATTTAATTTAGACGGGGGAATCCCCTGTGCATGACATTTTAATCTTGATTATTGTTACATACATATATTTGTTATATTTGCTATTGATTGTGGGGGGATTTTTGCTTTTATTTACTTATTTGCAAACTAAATATTTGTGTTTATTGTTGTTGGAATTTATGTAACATCAACAATATTGACACTTGCAATGGTTTCAATCAAGCAATCAAAAAAGCAGACAACACCAAATGCCACGACCTCAAACACAATTTTTTTATTTTTTTTTTATTATTTTATTGTTATTTTTTTTTTGCACTTTTCTGGGCTCAGTTTTCACTCATTTCACTTCACACAGCCTGTTTATGTTTATCTTTGTGCTTACTAAACACACACACACACACACACACATGCACACTTGCACACTTCATATACACGCTCTCCCTCACTCACTGTCTCTCACACACACACACACACACACACACACATGCTCGCCACTCATGCACAGTGAAATTCCGCTACACCGGAAATTACAATTGAAAAGAGCGCATTCCGTTTTGTAAATCAAAATCAACACGAAAATAATATATAAGTATTGTAGTGTATTAAACAAACAATAAAAAAATGAAAAAAGAAACAACTTAAACTTGGATTGTCGCATGATCGTTGTTCGTTGTTCGTTATAAACTAGCTGAAGAAGATAAAACCGAATACAAATGCACAACACAAAGAGCAGGATGTGAATCAAAAAGTCATAAATAACGGCTACTTCTTTCTCTTTCTCTTTCGTTTGCCTTATTATTGTATTTATGCATTTCGTCAAAAATTTCGCCAAAAACAAAATGACGTCTTCACGGATTTAAGCACTCACTACAATTGTTTTAATAAGACGAAAACAATTGTTTGCTCAATATAAATAATAATTGCAATAATAATAATAATAGTTGTTCGTTGTTGCCGTTATTGCTGCTTGCATTATTATTGTTATAGTTGTAATTGTAATTGTAGTTGTTGTCGTTGTTGTTGTATTTGTATTTGTGGCAATGTGACTGAAACACGACGCGCTGCTTGTGTCGCTGGAAACGCACCCAAACCGTACAGTTTGAAAGTTAATATCGGACTGTTCGGAATGCTGGCGCTATTCCCTCGAACAATCACGAAACAACCAAATCCGAGAGCCGAAGTGTCGACGAGCCGACGACGCACACGACGATGGCAATGTTGCATGGCCGCTCTCGTTGGAACGCTGCCAGTCCGAAATATCTTTAGCTGACTTAGTCTGACTGGAACACACACTGGAATGCAGAAGGCAAGCAGCAGCAGCAGCAGCGACAGCAGACAGACGACAAGACAGCCGACAACAAACACGATATGATGTTGAGTTCGAGTTCGAGCTCGAGTCGCTGAAGTTTGTTGGGAGACCCGCACAATCCAGTGCATGGCCGGTTCCGCTGCTGCCTGTCAGCTGAGCGGCATTTACTACATACACACATACATACAGTACAAAACGTGAGATACATATTTATGTACATGGCAACAACAAAACGTCCACGTCGTCAGTTGTAGTAGTAGTAAAAGCAAAAACCGGCGTCGCTGCATTTTGTGTGGGCGAAGAGAGCCAACTAAAGAGAGCGAGCGTGCCTTCAAAGAGAGTTTCAATTATTTGCACTACAGTTTGTTTGTTGTTGTTGTTTCATTCTTTCTTATTATTTAAGTTGAGTCGCTGTCGTTTTCAGTCACAAAAATGCCACGAACGCAGCAGATTCGTCACTTTTGCATTTTTTGGCCAATTTTAAATATTTTTCTCTGTTTTAAATTGAATTGAATTGTTTTTGTCTGAACAAAGAACTTTTGGGCTATTTATAAAAACAATTTCAGATTGCGAAAGCATTGTACAGATTTAGAATCTAATTCAAATTATGTACTGCGTCTAGTAGCGGGTAGATAACCTACCCGAGGGAGGTCAGAAACCGAAAGTAACCAAATTCTGAGAATCGTGCCACCACCCAAAGCATCATCAGCTTTATCATCAACTTTATCAATTTGAACTGCAGCCGCTGTAGAAATCTACTTGGGTGATAGCGTTTGAGCTTTGGAAGCGATGCCAAATAGACCGGGAGCTCTCTATACAGTTACTCAAGTAATTGTGTTCACAAAAAAAAAAAAAAAATTAATTAGCTTATTACTTTTAAAAACAGTTACAGAATTTGTTGTTTTAACTATAAAATAAAATGACGAAAAATAAATAAATATTCAAGAATTAATACAGTTTTCAAAATAATTTTAAAGTTTGGTTTGTAAATAATTTGGCCAGTATTTCATGTATCAACTAGCAAATTTTAAAGATACAATGTTAAAGATACAAATATTTAAAAACAGAATTAGTTGTTTTAGCTATAATTAAGTAACAAAAATTAATAAATATCCAAGAAAATATACTAATTTCAAAATTAATTCAAAGTTAGCTATGTAAAAGTTTGGCCAGTATTTCATATATCGGCTAAGTAACGGTTAAAGATTTTTAAAGTCTTTCGCTTAAATGTAAAGATACATTGCTAAAGATACAAATATTTAAAAAATAAGATCTTAATTATTGAGATCAATATATAAATTAGAAATAAAAATCAAATATATTTTAAGAAAACGATGAGTACACTTTAAGAACATAATTAAATGTTATGCTTGACCGAATCGAAATTAACCGTTACGTATAAATCGGTTAATTAACTGCTATTCAGGTTTGTATAATTCGGTTAATCGGTCTCGGTATGGTACAAAAGTTTTGTTTTTGGTTATGGTTTCAAATACGGTTTCCAACTTCAATGGGTTAAAACCGGTTAACAGTTGCGGTTATGGTTACGGTTTTAATCCCTGGTTTTAACAAATGTACAAGTTCGCAAAATGTCCCAAAAAACACATTCGGGGGTGCCACAGAAATCGGTTTCGCTTGAATTTCACTTAAATTTCATACAAATTTGAGGAAAATTCAAGCGAAAGCGATTTCTGTGGCACCCTCGATTGTTTTACTTCTTTTTTATTTTCACTGCTCATGGCTATTGAAACAATTTAACAAATAAAATAATCAATATTCATTGACCATAATTTTTAAAAACAGTTACAAGACTGCATTTGTTTTTTATTTAAATAAAAAATTTACTTTATTTTTTTTTATGACTATAATTAAATAAGAACTCATGAAATTTTTTTTTTTATGGGATACAGTTAGAAATTCAAAAAAAAATCTTTGTGATTAGTTTTGCAATAAAAATAACCTTTTTGTTTTTTCTTTTTATAGTTTAAAAATAAATTGGACTCAACTGTTTTTAAAAATTAGAAACATACATAGTACGATAGTAGTTGCAATTTTAGTTTTTATCAAAAAATTAATTATGAAAATATTTAATTTGAACAAACTATTACTTGACTGACTGTAAACAAGCACGCGTGTGGATCAGTTTTTTAATAGATTTAAAATACTTAAAAATTATGAAATAAATCAAGTAAATCCCATAAGACATGTATGTATGTTATAAAATTGAATTCGCATCAATGTAATGATGATCACCATAAACATGTTGTTGATGATGATGATGATGATTATGCTCTCTGCTGTTGAAGTTGGTCCAAAGCCTGCTTGACAAGCTTTTGTGGCAAGCTCGCATAGAGTGGGGCACTTTAATAAAATTTACGACACTGGAAATGACTATGACGACGACGTCGACGGCGACGGCGAAGGCAACGTAAGCCCTGCAGTCAGACAGCGACGATGACGACGACGTACTACCAACTTTGCAAGCCGGCCCAAAGTATCTCTCTGTGATATTGCAATGCTAGTCCCCTTCTCTACAACAACAACAACAACAACTTGTGCCTCTGTATTTGTTGCACTCACTCACGCTCACTCATTCGCACATCATGCCATCTCTGTCATTGGCTTTATTTCTATATCTGCGGCTGGTGTGGGAAATAATGCAGTGAAGGGAATTTCCAAGACTTGGCAGCGATGGCCGTAATGTGTAATGTATCTCTTTGGATACATTTTAAATATTATGCTGTTTGGCGCGTTGACAACACAGTCACATCTTTACATATATACTTCCACTATATACATATATATATGTATACATATGTATTTGTTAAAGCGCCAAAAAACATTTGCATTGCTCATGTCAATTAATCAAAAAAAACCTTCAATTGATTTCAATATTTCAGCAGCATTGTGTGTGTGTGTGCAGATACAGATACATAGATACATAGCATAGCTAGATACATTTGTATCTTTCTGCTACATTTGTATCTGTGGCATTTATCGCTGCGTAAATCAATATTTTTACTACGCCCGCGTTTCCGAATGACAGTTGCATGCCACATAGATACAATTGTATCTGTTAGATACAATGCCAGCCGACATTGCCCGTGCAATAATAGGAGTTTATAAATTATGCTCCCACATCGAGGATTTATAATCTTATTTTAAAGAGCAACTTTCATGATTTTCCACTCAAACATTTAAATTTGCAACCATTTTCTGAAATTCCCTGAAATCTGTTTGTTCTCACATTTTTTAAAATAAATACATTAAAAAAGTTCGCATACCAAAGATGCTCCGAACTTTCGATAATACTGGTTAAAAAGAATAAGCGGTATTCGAAATGTTTTAACGAACGTGCCACAAGTGCAGCACATGCCACATGCCACACGGGGCAACTGCAACTGGGAGACTGCGTCAAATATGCATAAATATACACTAAATACTGCAGCAGGAGGTGGAGCTGCAACTGGGTCAGTCTGCCAGATGGCGATGGCGATGGCGATGACGATCCAATGAAATATTTTTCGCAATGTACGAGTTTACGCATTATTTCAATTGGTTGCATAAAAAAAACACACACACAAAAAGTATTTTTAAAACAATGCATTTTCGGGCTCAAACGATGCACAAACTCTGACTTTATGGCGTTTGCTGACTGACTGCAGCAGCTAAAAATAATACTATTACTAAGAAAAGCATACAGATTTAGATACATAAGTATATTATGCATATACAGGCATACTATTCTACTATAGTAAACTTCTATGCAAATATTTGAATTATGATCTGAGGTAGCCTTAAAGATTATTATTTTATTCTTAAGAAGCTAAAAAAATATTTTAAATAAATTTATATAATAAAATATTTATATTTTATATTTTTCAAAAATGTATATACAGTGGCTCACAGCGTAAAGTATGCACCCTTATTTTTGCTTTAACTGCTATGAAAGTCAAGTCAAAATAATATATTTGGAAAGGTCGTTTAAATTCCGATTGAATGTTGCAAAAATTTCCTTAACCCATTAAGTAACCTTCGAAAATTTCGAATTTATGTAAAAGTCACTTTTCAAAACTTTTTTCCCCGAAGAACTGCAAAAGAAAATTTTTCTCCTAAAAATGACAATTTTAACCCAGCTCTCCTGATTTTCATGCAAAAAGTGCCTTTTTTGCAGCTTTCAAAAAATTATAAAAAATACTAGCAAAAAATTGTTGAAAATTTTCTTTTGAAGTTACTCTTAGAATTATTTCAAGAATTTTTTTGCATCAAAATATTTTTTTGTAAAAAATCGAGGAAAAAAGTTTTAAAAAGTGACTTTTACATAAATTTGAAATTTTCCAAGGGTACTCAATGGGTTAAGGAAATTTTTGCAACATTCAATCGGAATTTAAACGACCTTTCCAAAAATATTTTTTTTTACTGCGAACACTTGACTTACATAGCTATTAAAGTATAAAAAAGGGTGCATACTTTAAGCTGTGAGCCACTGTATATTTTTTAATTTTTATATATTAATTTATTTTCACCACATCATTTTTAATACAATATTTCTTAGCCATTTCTGCAATAATTATATTTGTATTATGAAATGAGGTAGATTATTAATTTATCTTTAATAAGCTAAATAATAATGTTTTAAAAATGTTTGATAAAGTTTGTGTATTTAAAAAAAAAAAATTATATTAGGTGCGCAACTAAGTTCTCGCTGTTTTTTTGATGAAAATACAACTTTATTCTGAAAAAATGGTTACATTTGACTCATTGAATGTATTGCCCATCGCTGGCTACTCACTCTTGCTCATCTTTCTGGCAGATCTCGTATACCGTCGCGGTAAAACTGTCCATCCTTTGAGGCTATCCACGAATCAAGCCAATTTTGGATGTCTTCATATGTATGGAACTGCTGGTTAGCTAGTCCATGTACCATCGATCGGAACAGGTGATAATCGGACGGCGCAATATCTGGAGAATATGGCGGGTGGGTTAAGATTTCCCATTTCAGCGTTTCAAGGTAGGTTTTAACGGATTTGGCAACGTGAGGCCAAATCAGAATCACTTTTTCATGCCTCTCCGCGTATTGCGGCCGCTTCTCGCGCAGTGCTCGGCTCAATCGCATCAATTGAAGTCGATACCGATCCCCAGTGATAGTTTCGCTTGGTTTCAGCAGTTCGTAAAAAAAAATTTTTTTCGAATGAAAGAGGAAAATTAACACTTCCCGCAAATGACGATTATTCGGCACAAAATCAGACATTTTCACAAAACGAAAAGTATATGATACAAAAACAAAATCACTAATGTGTCGAAGCAGTTTGTTTACCATATGTCTAATATTTATATATTTAATTACTTTCATTATATTATTTTTTTTACTATATTTCTTAGTCATTACTTCATTAATTTACCTTAAATAAACAAAAATAAATAAGTTGTATAAATATTTAATATTTTTTAATTTTTTTTTTATTATTATTTATATTAATATGCTTATTAATTTTTACCATTGCCATTTCTGTAATAAAAGACTAAAAAATTTTAATTTATTTTTAGTAAACTAAAATAAAAGGTTTTTAATAAGTTGTAAACATTTTGTAGATTTTTTAACAATTTAAATTTTTAACTATATTTATATATTAAATAAGTTTAATTTTATTTATTTATTTTAAATACAATACTTCTCAATTTCAATACTTGAAATGAGCCTCTTTAAAGATTATTAAATTTTCTTCAATAATCTAACAAAAAGTGTTTTAAATAAGTTGTATAAATATTCAATATTTTTATTTTAAATTTATGTTTAGTTATTTTTATATTTTTTATATTTTTTGTAATACAATTTTTCTTAGCCATTTTTTGCATAAGAAGCGGTCAATGGCTGGAGCTTTTGGTTCAGAACTTGGCCAAGAGCAACTTCAGCTATTATTTTTCTTCAAACTACTTGTCCTGACAGTAGACGGTGAGGTCCTTAATCAGTTGACGGAGTTCTGCTTGTTGCAGTCGCCACAAATGTTGCCAGTTGTCAAGTGGCTTTTGCCAGCCGCCATTTGAGCCAACAACGAAACGGGGTCAACACACAAACAGGCCACTTTAGAGAAAAGAGACACTTGGCTTCTCTTTCCGCTTGCATTAAAAATTACGACACTGACAAGCGCCAATTAAACACCAATTTATAGATCAAAACAAAAAAATCATAATAATAAAAATAAAAAATAGAAACAGATTAAACGAATGTCAAAAAGAAAGCTGCAAAAAGAAGGCAAAGAAAAAAAGAAGAACGACTAACTGGGTGGGTGGGATAACTGATAAATGAGAGGCGCAAGGGAAGTCGACAAGTAAGCCGCAAATTAGATATTAAAAAAAATATTCGGAAACGAATCCAACGCGATGATTATGACGATGATCATGTTGAGTGCGGATAATGGCCAAGACACCGACTGAGGCTGAGACTGAGACGAAAACAATGTTAACGAAAATAGCATTTAAGGAGAAAGTGTGCATACCAAAGTCAAAGTTTTACACTCTAACAATCACAACAAAAACAACAACAAATAATAATGATCAAGATGATCACGACGATGATGAGGAAAAATGTTGACTACCTGCAATGAGACAACATGTTGTTAAAGCCGAAAAGGGGGAGTATACAATATTACACTGAGAAGAAAAGCCGTACTAAAATTTAGTTCGAAACAAAGTATTTTTGGTACTTAAAATTTATACTTGACTTAAGTCCGCATTACTTAAAATGAGTAGCAAAATTCTTAATATAAGTTCAGAACTCAAGCTCGACTCAAGTTCGTAAAATCTTAAATCAAGTTCTTTTATGCTTATCAGGGTGCCACAGAAATCGCTTTCGCTTGAGTTTTCCATAAATTTGTATGCAATTTAAGTGAAATTCAAGCGAAAGCGATTTCTGTGGCACCCCTGTATATCTTTTTAACGTTTGCTTGCTTAGAATTCCCAAATGGTTCTTGCTTTTCTTCTGTGACGTGCCCTTAGAAATGAGGGCTATATTTTACAGGATAATTTCTGTAGTAAATCCTGAATCAAATTCGTACTAACTAATAGTTTTTGAAACCCGCGCTGATGGCTAAGATAATTATATTAGGCGGCGCAAAGTGTAGTAAATCGCTCATAATACTTATTTCAAGAACACTTCGTACTTACAAACCAAATTCACCCAAGTTTGATTTAAGTTTGTAGTATTTTTATGTCAAGTATCATGATCTTATTTTAAAACTTTTTTAAACTCAGTTTTATCCAAGTTTTAAGATATTGAAAATTCTAAAATACTTAGATTTCGAACTAAATATTACAATAAATAAGATAGAAATACTTGACTTTAGTAACTTTAATCTGAGTAAGAAATCAAGTTCAAAATACTTAATTTTTTCGCGCTGTGTATAGATATTGTATCTATATGTATGAGAAGATAGAAGAAGCAACATCAACAATAACAACAAGAGCAGGAACAAGTTTAAATGAGGCGAAATCCGCTTCGGGCCACAAATACAAAGAGAGTGGAGACTGGGAACTGGGAGCTGGGAGCTGAAGCTGGTCAAGCTATAAATACAGCAAAACCAACACACTGACGAGGCCAATGAAACTACTACCAACTACCAACTTGCAGCTGTGTGGCAGTTGCAACGAATGCGAATCGCAAATACAACCAAACTCAGCTGAATTTTTCTGAATTCACTCTGCGCCAACTGCCCAAAGGTTGAATGACCAATTTGTAGCAGAGTATTTCACAGCCGAGCAGACTTTATTATTATAACTTCTTCAACTTCTTCAGGGTATCCCTTCACTGCCAAAGCGCAAAAGACCTTGAAAAGCATGCAACACAGCTGCAGCGGCAACAACTGATTTGCAACTTTCACCCGTTGCAACTTGCAAACATTTGCAACACTTGCCACAGTTTGACATGCGTCACAAATGAAAACTATGCAAAAATTACACGTATCTCAAAGTTGCAAGTCGACTCCTCAATCACAGCAACAACATCACAGCATCAACATCACAGCGACGAGTCAAGTTTTAAATGCAACTGCATAATTACAAGCTATCATTCGTTGACGACACTGCCACATGCAACACGCAACAGGGAATCAAGCCATTGTCATGATTTGAGTTGTCTTTTAACTTTTTGAGAAGTTTCAATTTATCGAAGACTTGTCAGCTTCTTGTAGAAAATCTCAATTAATTGAAGTCCAATATTTTTTAAAGTTTAAGCCAGCGGTGGGCACGAAATCTGAATTCGAGAGCACAACAATAACAACTACAGCAGTAGGCAGAAAATAGTTGGGAGCAGTCGCTGCTCCCGGAGCCACTGCGTGCCCACCGCTGGTTTAAACATACAAAAAATATCATTGACGTAGTTGTCAATGTAACAATAATATAATAGTACTTAATACAGAATTGTACTCATTTAATAAATTATTTTTTTTAACATGCAATTTTCTTTTAAAAACTGATACAGCCCAGGTTAAAATCAGGAAAAATATTCATAAAATTTTCGGGAAAATGCAGTTCTTTGGAAGTCATTTTAAACCTATTTTAAGATCACAGTCTTACTCTTTTTGTAAAAGAGTTAAGCTTCCTTAAAGTTTTGTCGCGCCCATTGCAAAAAATGGAAGTAGACTTTGAGATCAATGTGCATTTTTACATTTTTTAGAGAATTTTGCACAGTAAACAAAAATAATATACAAAACAAAAAGGAAAGTGAAACATATGACCACATTAATCCAGCTTAAAAACTAATTTTATCTTGTTAAAAAAATCTTAAGTTTTTGTCTGTTGCGAACGTTACACTTTGTATACACACTTTTACTTCATATGATTAATATATATTAAATATCCTTTAAATATACAGTTGAACTTCCCTAACTCGAAATTCCCCAGCTCGAATTTTCTCTAACTCGAACTAAATCTGCTTCCGTAACTCGAACTTCCATAAGTCGAATTTC
>JBAMBJ010001672.1:0-84694 GCA_037043495.1 Drosophila recens
GACCTGATCGGACAGTCATAGCAAATTTTCCATTCTTCCTGTGTATATATGCTAGTCGCCTTCGCACCCTTCGTGCTGCTTTCGTCACTAGCGCGGACTGCCGTCCGCAGTGATATGTAAAACAAACACACCTTGCCTTAACTTTGTTAACTCTTCACTGTTATTCTAATGAAGTGCTAACGTGACTTTTCCAGTGAATCCCCCAGTTATTCGATTTGCATATGTATTAGCTGCATTCCAGAACGCTTCCAATGTCGCCCAACTGAATAATTACTGTGGAACGCGACTCAATTTCGGACAGTTATGTGAGTTATTTATGCGACACATTCCACAAACACACAAAAAAAAAAACATAATTCTTTGTTTTTTGAACTCCAATTGGCAATTTATCAATGCAATTGCATTTCCTGCTCTCTCTCTCTCTCTCCCTCTCCCAGTTCTTGTTCTCTTTCCCGCTCTCCCGCTCTTGCATTCCACAGTCCACTTGCATTCCAAGCAGTTGTTGCTGTTATACACTTGAAAGTCATGCCAAAGCTTAGCTGCTATCTCGCTCGCACGTTGTCTATTTTGTGAATGGTGCTCACACAGACACACGCACACACACACAGTTGCAGCCTTGTTGTTGTTGTTGTTGCTTTTCGCAATTGGAATTCGCTTTCGAATGCAGCACGAGGTCAGCGCATAGAACGAAAGACTTTGGACACAAACTTTTTTCGCTGCCAGCGATGCGTGTAAGCTGCGACGCGCGCCTTTGCATGTGTGTGTGTATGTGCGTGTGTGTGTGCGTGTGTGTGTGTGCTTGATTACGTCACTTCCTGTGTCAAGTTGGCTGTGTTGCATGCAAATGGCGCTTCAAAATCCATTGACTGTCGCACTTGCAATTTATGAATGAACATTTCAATTTTGTTTTGTTTATTTTTCATTTTTCTATTTGCTGCATGTGTGTGAGTGCATTCAACACACACACACACACACACACTCAAGTTGTTACGCTCACTGATTTAACCGCCTGTTTCATCTGTTTTGTTGCATGCGACAATTATATTATCAAACAACATTTTTATTTTCTCGATTTTTATTTTTATTTTTTGTGTGCAATTATTTAAATTATTTCTTGCATTTCTCATTATCTGAGTTTTGTAATTTTGCAATTAATTTGCAAATTGTCGTGTCATTTTAATTAAATTAACACAATGCAATAAACTGACATTGAAGCGATAACACAAAACAATCAAATTACATTTTGCTAATAGCACCGAGCTGTTATCGATGCAATCGTTGCTGAAAATGAATCGATATTTTAGCACTTTAAATAAATTAGAATTAATTTAGATTTAAGTTGGGGTTGAAGCGACAGTTGCTATGTCGATAAATCGACAAAGTTATCGATATTTGTAAAATCGATTAGAACGCCACATGTATTAATCGATATCGTTATCGTTATCGTCTTCATTGCATTGCTGAAAACTTATGGAAATATTGTAAATTAGTTATGTAAGATGTAATCGATTCAACAAAAATATAATCGATTGAATAACTTGAACAATATTATGCACTTCAAATGTTAATAATCACAAAGTGAATGGGAATGTTGAAAATTAGAAAATGTGATCCTTGAAATACTAAACTTTAAAATTAAGTTACCAAATTTAAAGATTTTATCGAATAGTTTTATTCGTTCGAATTCATTCGTTTTTCGAGTGCTTGTATTAATCTGGATTAATTCATAAAATTTCAGCAACTTTAAAGCTCATATATAAAGCTCCACAAAATTATAAAGCTCAAACAATTCCTTAAAATTCCACAAATTTGTGAATATCAATAATTTCCAAAGTTAATCGAATAATTTTATTCAATTTGTTTATTTTATATTTAAAGCTCAGCTGTATAGCTCCCCATAATCTTTAATCTTAATAAAATGAATAAAAAGTACTTAACTTTTGACAAATGAGTAATCGAATACTCAACGTTTAATCGAATAACTTTATTCACATATGTAGTTTATTTTTTAAAATTTAAAAAAAAGCTCCGAGCATATTTTAAGCTCATGGAAATGTATTGAATGAAAATGTAGAACGAATACTTTACATTTGACAAATGAATATTTGAATACTCAAAGGTTAATCGAATGATTTTATTCACATATTTATTCTAACCAAAAAGCTCAAATAAAAAGCTCTGCGTAACTTGAAAGTTCAGAAAACGTAATTTGAATTTGAAATGAATGAATATTGTGAATGTGGGTGGGGGCGACAAGTTATCGAAATGCATTCATCGAAATCGAAATGGCAAATGCAGGTCGCTCTATCTGATCGGTGGTCTGATCGGTGGCATGCAACAGCGGGGGGGGCACCAAATGCAATGCGATTCAATTGAATTGGAAAACTGTGTCACTGGGTTAACAATGTTGTTGCTGCTGCTGCTGTTGTTGTTGTTGTTGTTGTTGTTGTTGTTGTAGTTGTTGTTGTTGTTGTTGCTGTTGCTGCTGTTGTTGCTGTTGGCGGTGCTAACGTGGCTCACATTGTTCACGTTTTGTCGGTCGGCCAATGGCCCAAGTCGGCAACGTGCCACAAAAGCTCTTGCCACGCAAACAGTTACACAGCCTCCCTCCCATTCTTTCCCTCCCCCTCTTACTCCCTCTCCCTCTCTCTCTCTCTCTCGCTTGTTTCAAGCCGTTTCCCTTTGGGCCAAAATGGCCAATTAACTTATCTGATGCAGGCAAAAGACTCGCTGCAAAGCGTGTGGCAAGCATTTGGTTTTTGTTTTTGTCTACGATCCTCGCCTAGGCCACAACAGTTATACACACACTCACACGCACACTCACACACACACTCACACACATACATATGTATGTATCCGCATTGCTGGCAAAGCAAAGCCGGCAACCGGTAATCGCCTCTGGGCCAAGTTGTCGCTGGCTGCGTCGCGGTGTCTGCCACAGCAAGTTGCAAGCTGCCAGCTGCACAGTGGGCAATTTACTACATTTGGCAAAAGAAAATTTAAAATATAGCATTATATATATTATGCAATTTTGTTATTTTTTAAATTAAATTTTAAAATAGAGCTGGATTGAAAAATCTAGAAAATATCCTTATTTAATTTTGAAAAACATCACCACTTTTATTTTTATTTTTTTAACCACTCTCCATTGAAAGCAGGCAGAACAGCATAATTTATATGTTTTTATTGTTTATTAAGTTTGTTTTTTTGTTTAAATGAAATCATTGTGCTTGAAAAATGCTAAGATTATTTTGGAATAAAAGCCATGTCTCGCCATTTATTTTACCCAAAACCCATGAAAATAATTTATATGTATGTAGCTTCAAGTGGATCTTAAAAAATTTAAAAATTTTAAAAGTTGCCTCGATTCGAGCAAATTTGTTTTTTTTTATTATATTCATCATAGTCCTGTGCTAAACAAATAATTATAGGTTCCTTGTCTTTGTAAATATCAGAAAATGTGTTTTTTTTAAGTTCTTTAAATTCATTCGCTAAATGAGTCAAATTGCCCACTGTGCAGCGAGCGGCATGCGGCGAGCACAATCTGTCAGTTTGAGGCGGCAGTCAACAGATTTGATCGCTTGCGATTCGACTTGGCTCTACTAAGAAGCCAAATGACAGACTTATAGATATCCTGTAAATGTATGTAAAGTTGACAAATTCAACGCATATTTTAGAACTGCTTCTGAACTTTTTTTAATAACTGCATTAAAGTGCAAATCAAAGACAGGGCCGTAATATGTGTATAACAGTAAGCGCACGACTAGCAAATACCCTGTAACTGACAAAGTCACATTTATATATAAAAAAAATGATGTGAAAAGCATGACTAGGAATGTATGCTTCAGTAAATGTTATATATACAAAATTGCACGACTTGCAGATACCCTGTAACTAGCTTACTAAGCTGTAACTAAGCTGTAATTAGCAAAGCAACCCAAAAGCATATTTACTATACACTTAACCAAACATAAAGCAATATTTTTATCATTTCAGGAGACGCACGACTAGCAGATACCCTGCAAGTAAATTAATCAAGCTGTTACCATTATCAAAAACAATTTGAATCATACCCTCACTTAAAAATTAAGCAAACATGTTGCAGTAAATGGTGTATGTAATTCTGTGCACGACTTGCAGATACCCTGTAACTAGCTTACTGACATCCGAAACAGAAAAGTGTCAAAAAAATGTGAATACTTTATGCTTAGTTTATTTTATTTTTTTTTTTTAAGAAAATACATGACCAGCAGATACCCTGTAATCACCTTTACACCTTTAAAACAAATTCTTAAGTAATTTTTGTCCACTTCTCACGAATATTGCAGCACAAATATACCCTCTTCGAGCATCGTTTTGATAACAGGGTATCAAACGAGTTTCCTCGGCGTCTATTGAGATTTGCCCGATTTTCTAGGTGGGCCTAGTTTTTACTTTCGACAAGCACTCAATTCAATGGCTGCGATGCATGTGGCTAAAGAATTGTGGCATGCCACACCACAAGCTGCAACGTTGACGAACTTGGTATTAGGATTGGGATTGGAATTAGGATTGGGATTGGCATGCCGCAACTTTGATTCAAACAATGAAAAGTACAAACACCTTTAAAAATATAAAAAAATAAATAAAAAATTAAAATTAAAAAGACTGAATAAACAAAAAAAACAAGAGGTTAAAAAGAAAATCAAAGGCATATCTACTACACATAGCTACAGTAGACACTCGCTAAGAGGAATGTGAATTCTATATTATTAGGAACATTGCAGTAAGTAATATTTTTTTCCAGGAATTGTATTTAATTTATTTTAGAAAAACTATTATTTTTATTTTATTAATTTAATCTTAGCATTGTCTATGAATTAGGTATATCAATGGTTTTTTATCCTTTACATGACACAGAAATCTCTTTCACCTGAATTTGATGTAAATTTGTATGAAATTTACGTCATTTTTCAGGTGAAAGAGATTTCTGTGGCACCCCAGTATATTTAGTTTTTTGTGACTATTTCTCATATTTATATATTTTCCCTATTTTATAATCTCTTTTTCCGATTTTTAATAAAAATTGATTACTTTAAGAGGTCGTTTTCAAACTTTCAATTATTAATATTTGATATTCAGTCAAAATGAAATTATTTATTTATTCTGAATTAACACTAAAATCATATGTTATCTCAAAAAACCATTAAAAAAATGCTTAAGAAGAAATATTGTATGTAAATTTCTAAGCTTAGAAGAACTGTAGATTTTCATTTAAATTCGTTTTTTAAATACAAAGCCACATCAAAATCAGAGATATAAAGGGAAAAGATTATAATATATTCTTTCATTATCAAATTTAAGTTTGAAAATTATATGTGTTTTCTAAAGTCTCCATTAAATGAAAAGGTCTTGCTTTTAATTTTACATATTGCTCTGCAGTTCGAAACTGAAGAATATAACTTTAAGTGCTCCTAATTTTTTCTCGCTCTCCTTCTCTCTCTCTGTCTCTCTCTCTCTCTCGTTGGTAAATTAGCCAAATTAAATGTCGTTGTTGTCGCTCATCGGAAAATTGTTGCTCGTTTTGCGCTCTTATCAAATATCAAAGGCGAAAAGTTTTCCATGAAATTCTGACAGCAACTGCAAAGCAATGAAAATTTAAAGAAAACTCTTTAAATGCCTAGGCGTTAAATTCGTGTGGCAAGAAGAAGATGAACATGAAGGAGGGGAAGGGGGAGAAGAGGGAGGAAGAGAAGATGGAAACATTGCAAGAGGCGTTGCGACTTTGTTGCCTGTCAATCAAAAAGTTGCATTTTGCTTTTCAATTTTCCAAAACGCTTTTCCTCTTGTGGCCGCGACGCGTCGTCTGCTGACAAGCGGGGCAGCAAATGGAAAGCAAGCGGCAACAAAAACAACAACAACAATAACAAAAAACAACAACAATGTGAAGGAAAACCGGAAAAGCTTGTGCTCATATTAAAGGAAAACTTCAAAAACCGAAAGCCGAAAGAGACGACGACGATGAACAGAGTTTACAACAACAACAACAACAACAACAAAAGCAAAAACAATGTTGCATGTTGTACTTGTTGCTGTTGTTTAAGTTATTGTTGCTGTTGTTGTTGTTTAGTTGTTGTTTAGTTGCTGCTGTTGTCACAGCAAGGCATTAATTATGCCATCAACAAACCGTCGACATTGTAGACATATCCTGTTAACACACACACACACACACACACACACGCCGCTAGAAAAGTATTTCTTTTTCGCATGGGCAAACGGAAGTCACGTCGCTGCTTTGGCCTCAAGTTTTCCAGTGAAAACTCAACCTCAACTCAAACTCAACTCAACTGAACTGAACGCTTCTCACTTATTAAATAATAAAAGTCAATATGAAAACAACTACACAGCAAAAAAACAGGTGGGAAAGGCTATAGTCGAGCTCCCGACTGTAGGATACCCGTTGCGTATTAGAATTAATTTAAACTGTTTTTTACTGCATGCCTTTAGGCACTTACATTACTTGAAATCTGTAATCAGCCATTACCACCTTTCCATTTGACCGTTTTTGTTACGATTTAGTAGGATGATAGGTTATATTAGTAATTAACGCTAGTTTGTAACAAATTCCTAATATCTTGAAAAGTGTGCGTGTGGTGGCTTTTCGCGATTTACGGAGGCGGAAAAGGGCGTGGCAAAAATTGGAAACAAACCTGGACTGCGGTTTGTTATAGAAGTTTGTGTGCCTAATTTGGTTGCTCTAGCTCTTATAGTCTCTGAGATCTAGGCCCTCACACGGACGGACGGACAGATGGACAGACGGACATGGCTATATCGACTCGACTGTTGATGCTGATCAAGAATATATATACTTTATAAGGTACACAACATACCCTTTTACTTATTCTTTAAGTAAAGGTTATAACAAGCCGGGTTCCGGGATTAAATAATTCTCTAACAATGTTAAATTTTGGTAATCTCGTAATATCTTAAATCGACTTAGAAATTACTTGATTTATGTACAATTTATCAATTTCATCTTTCCATCGGCAAATATTTTGATTAATTTGGATTTAACTTTTTTTAACCATTTTCACTTCATTAAAATTTAAACTTTGTATTTTAGAATGGATGTTTTTCTGTTTGCATTTAATTACAAAAATAGTTGGGGTATTCCCGAAACAGTTTCGAGATAAGTTGTTCATTATATTTAAGCAAATCTTAATCTTTTTGCATCTCGGTTCGATACTGATTTTCTGAATCAAACACGAAAACACAAAATGACAATTACAAAGTCTTTAATCTAAGTGTTTTAATTATAATGTGCATTTAAGAATCTCATCACTTTCCAAACGGAATTATCGATTTCACTTGCAAATTTCTTTGAGTAAATTTTATTTAATTTAAACTTGAGTTATTCAAAAGTGTTTCTTGTTTTCCTAATATTTTGAAGTACTTTTACAAAAAATAATCAAGTGCTGTTTTGTATACTTTAATTGATTAATATTGCATCTATTGTCACACCTTTAGAATTTTGTGTGTGTGTGTGTGTGTTTGTGTCAAATGTAGCCCCGTTTTCGTACAAATATTTGTTGTATAAAAATAAAATAGAATCCATGGAAAAATACTCAAATATACACAGAAGGCACTATATTATAGAGCAGCAGCTACAGATACAGATACAGATACAGATACACAGATGCAGATACATTTATAAAGATACAGATACAGCTCTGCTGTTGCCAGAAGATAGAGATACTTGCGGTATGTTATGGCGCTGACAAATAGAAATTCCATGCACAGCTTAAAAATAAAAACCGATACCGAAACTGAAAAACACAGCGCACATTTTCGGCTTTTTGGAATTTGTCCCCAACTTTTCCGCTCATGAAAATTGTCCCCAAAATGTGAACAAAAAAAGAAGAGAAATTGAGAAAAATTTCAATTAATTTATGTGCGTCCTATGGCAACATGAAAATTTTTACTTCAAAATTATCAAAACGAAGAACAACGAACGCCGTTCAGGTATTTCAACGACCCCACACCGCCCTCCCCTTGCCCCTACCCCAGCCCCTGCCCCTCCCCTAAACAGCCGCCTCAATTCCAACACTTTTCACTTTACTTTGATGGGGCCTGGCGTTTTTGGCGTTGGCGTTTTTGGCGTTTGGCGTTTGGCGACGCTTTTCCCAGCCGCTTTTCCCACTCGCTTTTCCCAGCCGCTTTTCCTTAGACGCTGGCAGCGTTCTAGGCGATTAGTTGCTTATAAATAGCGCAGACATGCGGAAGATAAAGATGTTGCCCCGATCTACACTTGTTTACAGGGTATTACAATTCAATCATCAAATTTGTAACGCCAAAAAAAGAAGGCATGACAAATTTTAGAAAATATTTATTATAGTTAAAATTATAAAAATTGAAGTTTTGTATAAACAAAATCTTTGTTGTCTCTTGAGATATCACAATATTAAATTATTTTATCAGAATCTTTATAAAAAAAAATTAACGTTTTTCTGTTTTTTCAATAATTTTTTTAGCTTCAAGTTATTTTTACTATGTATATTTAAAATTAAATTTTTTGCCGCTTGGCAATTAATTAGTGTTAGTTTTTATTACAAAATTAAATAATTTCTTGGTTTTAATCATGCTCATCTTTTTGATCTATAACACTAGTTTACAAAATAAAATTTTTTTTTTGCAAAGTGAATGAAAGTATTTTTTTCTTATGGACTTTGGCCCGCTAAACACGAAAATGGCAATTAAAAATTTTTTTATGGAAGCGTTTTCGAAATATTCGAATTTTTTCGAATTTTTCGAGGTTACTCCAACACTTTTGAGTATACTTCCAAATCTACTTGTCCAAATTTGCCAACCAAGCACTTAAATTAAAGGTAAGTTAATTCTCTTCAACTTTCTTCCATAGAGTATTAAGATCGGTTCAGCAGTTCAGGTGCTAGCGATTTTATAAAGTTCGAAAATGGGCGTTTTTTGTGATTTTTTGAGCTTGAAAGCTAACATATCGTCCTGGAAAAAATAGAAATCAATGAGATAAAATTTTTTTTACTCATTTATCGTAAAGCCGATACTGTTTCAAAGAAAATAAGGTATAGTTTATGCAAATCCATCGACAGATGGCGAAGTAAGGCATATTTACGTGAAACACCTAGCACCAGTAAAACACCGATTGTAGCGGTACTCACATGCAGCGACCAAACGCACTTGTATGTGTGCAAGGGCAAAGGCGAGCATTTTCCACAACTTTTGGCCCAGTTAAAGCTGCATTAGTTCGCCATATGTCGATGGATTTGCATAAACTATACCTTATTTTCTTTGAAACAGTATCGGCTTTACGATAAATGAGTAAAAAAAATTTTATCTCATTGATTTCTATTTTTTCCAGGACGATATGTTAGCTTTCAAGCTCAAAAAATCACAAAAAACGCCCATTTTCGAACTTTATAAAATCGCTAGCACCTGAACTGCTGAACTGATCTTAATACTCTATGAAAGAAAGTTGAAGAGAATTAACTTACCTTTAATTTAAGTGCTTGGTTGGCAAATTTGGACAAGTAGATTTGGAAGTATACTCAAAAGTGTTGGAGTAACCTCGAAAATTCGAAAAAATTCGAATATTTCGAAAACGCTTCCATAAAAAAATTTTTAAATGCCATTTTCGTGTTTAGCGGGCCAAAGTCCATAAGAAAAAAATACTTTCATTCACTTTGCATTTTGGCTGTAAACTAGTGTAATTATACACGAATTTAATTATGAAATAACAAAAGATTTTATAATTTAATTTAAAATTCAAAAAACAATTCTTTTTTCAATTTTTGCTTCTCAATTTATATGAACCAAAAACCTTTTCATTCGGTTTTTTAGTTTTTATACGCCTATTAGTTTTTATTATAAAAATTGGAAATAACTTTTATTATATTTGTTGCGGCAATTTAGAGAATCAAAGTTTTTATTTTATTTTTAATTTTATGTGCGCTGTGCGCGTCTTTTCTATTTCGCTGTTCTTTTTGTAAGGGTGTCGATATCAGTATATCGATTTCATATTATAACATAATTCGATAATTCATAAAATTCATTCTGTAAACTTAACATTTCTAATCGATACTTCATGTATCATAATTATATGAGTTAAATGTAAACTTAAATATATTCAGCGACAATATTAATTAAAAATAAGATATTTTCAAACAAATGGAATCGAATTTTAATTTTTATTTCTTAACTTTTTTTTGTTTGGATTTAAAATAAAATTAATACTAATAAATATAATAAAAAAATTATAAATGATACGAAGAAATTAAAATCCCTTCATCGTTAAAAGTTAAAAATTATAGTTTTTTTTTAATTTAGCTTAAGGTTTTGATTTTTCAATTTATATTTAAAATTTTTAAATAATGTTGCGCTGGTTGTGAGCTAGGGTATCAAAGTTTTGTCGCGTGGAAAATAAAATGTTCACTCTTGTTCTAATTGTTGTTTTTATTTCAGTTGTTGTTGTTGTTGCCGTGTGTTGCGTCTCGTTGTTGCCCCATTGTCGTTGTCTCCGTTGTCTCGTCGGCCGCCCACACGCCCATATTTCAGTCTGTCTGTCTGTCTGTTTATCTCACTGCCTCCTCCCCCTTCTCCTCCTCCTCCCTTGAAATAGTTGTCACTAATCCTACACAAAACTATTTCGGTGTTAATAATCAGCTTCCGCAAGCTGATGATGTTGCTGTTGTTGTTGTTGCCACAGCTACAAGTATCTCTCGATATATGTGCCACAAGCGACAACAATAGGCCTCGTCCATTCCATTCAATCTGTCAACTCACGCAATGATAGCTGTATTCGTGCCTTCCATTCCAATTCTTCCTTCCTTCTCTTCTCCTCCTCTTCTCCTTCTCTTCTCCTCCCTACATGAACATGACATTCTGTCATTTGCATTTCTCCCTTAAAGCCAAAATGATCTTAATGCCAATCCATCGCTTAGGCCAGCAATTAATATGGCCTGGCTTTCTATGATAATGAATGAGATTTAATTAAAGCAGCCGATGACAAAGATGAAAATAAAAATAAAAACGATATAGAAGAAGATGAAAAAGAAAAAGACAAGAGAAAGAAGTATGCAATAGTTGGAGAAATTCTATCAAAGGTTTGTCTCTCATTCAATACTTTTCATTTGCTGTTCAAAGTGATTTCAAACACGAAAATTTGTGAATAGAACTAGAAAAAGCTATAATAAAATGCTAAAAAAAATTAGCAGCTAAACCTATGAACTTAAAAAAAAGAAAAATAGCACCAAAATTAGAAAAAGCAATATCAAGACTATTAATGTTCAAAAATTATAATTAATAATAAACGTTCATTATTCTGACTACAGTTGAATTTTTAATTTTTTTGTGTATTTTTCATTTTTAATTTACATTAAGATTTTATTGCGCATAGTCTTTTCATTACTAACGCTTATCTATTTAGTTTTCCTCGAAATACAATATTTGCACAATAGTTATTCAAAAAGATGCAATTACACCATAGTTCAACCATATTTTATTCATATAAAATATTTAAATATCGTTTAGGTTTTACAAAAATTTATATAATCTCAATTTGTTCTCATTTTGCCCTTTCATATTTTTGCCAATTAAATTTTTCCCAATAATGAATTATTATGAGAAATCTAGAGAAGAAGAATAAAGCTGATTGACTCGAAAATACACAGTAGTGGCTATTATGAATTTAGTAAAATAAAAGTTTACTACAATTTACGACAATAATAAACTTTGAGATCGACTCTGTATAACGGACAGATGGAAAGCTCTCAATTAAATAAATAGACTATTAATATTGTTGAATTATGTAAATATAAAAACAACAAACATTTTAAACATAAACGGACTACGCGCCGGAAAAATTCTGAAATAGTGGCAACACTCTCTTGTTACTGACATAAACAGAAAACAAAAAACCAAAATTGTTATTGCAATATATATGCCGATGGCATTTGCACAATAACGACGGCAACAACAACACACAAAGGGCTAGATCAGCTTCACAGCTATTTTTCACTTTTGAGACCTAAAATTCACAACTGGTTTTAGCTTCTCAAAAGTGACATTAGGCTGAGATCGCTGGTCAAGTCAGCAAACGGTACTGATGATAGAGATTGGCATCTCTTGAAACAGCTGTATACCGAGCCATGCTCCTTGCATTTTTGGCAAGTGTTTTGTGTGTTGTTGTTTGTTGGTGTCTTAAAGACATTACTTGACCTCAAGTTAACTAAAACTTACTTCTACAATATAGAAAGGTCACAAAAACAAACATTTTAAACATAAACGGACTACACGCCGGAAAAATTCTGAAATAGTGGCAACACTCTCTTGTTACTGACATAAACAGAAAACAAAAAACCAAAATTGTTATTGCAATATATATGCCGATGGCATTTGCACAATAACGACGGCAACAACAACACACAAAGGGCTAGATCAGCTTCACAGCTATTTTTCACTTTTGAGACCTAAAATTCACAACTGGTTTTAGCTTCTCAAAAGTGACATTAGGCTGAGATCGCTGGTCAAGTCAGCAAACGGTACTGATGATAGAGATTGGCATCTCTTGAAACAGCTGTATACCGAGCCATGCTCCTTGCATTTTGGCAAGTGTTTTGTGTGTTGTTGTTTGTTGGTGTCTTAAAGACATTACTTGACCTCAAGTTAACTAAAACTTACTTCTAATATGCAAGATAATATAAATATAAATTTATTTTGAATGCAGTCAAGATTTCTGTCATTAATTAAAAATATATAAATATTCTTAATATTAATATAAATATTCAAGGAACTTGTCAATAACTTGAGATTCTTTTACATATCTATTTTAAATTAAGTTTTTTTGAAGATAGAATGAAACAGTTACTATCTTTTATTATCACTGTTGTAGTCTTAGACTATAAGAAAGTATCTTGGCCTTGAAAGAATTATGTACTCATACATATAATGATGAGAATTGCAAGCAAAAAAACAAATTGTAATTTGCTGCCTATTAACAATTTTGTATCTGAAATGTACTCAAGATTTAATCGGCTTTCCTAACATACTATATGTATGTACACATTTGATGCCTCATATTTAATTGGCATTTAAGATACTTGGCTCAAAGTAGAGAAAAGCTTTTGTCTCTCTCTCTCTTTCTCTGTCTCTCTCTCGCTATCTACTTTTTATGACTTTAAGTCGAGTGGCGTTAACAAGTGAATTGGTTGCAACTTGTGTTTTTGTTGCATGCGAATATTTATGCAGTTGTGAGTGTGTGTGTGTGTGTGCTTGTGTGTATGTGTGTGTGTGTGTGTGTGCTTAGCTCTCCAACTGGCTGAACTGAAACTCATACGAGTATATCGTGTCCCTACAATTTTCATGCATTCTCAGTCCTCATTCATTAAAACAACGGCGTGAAGAAAGAAAAGAAAAAGAAAGACAGAGACAGAGAGTGAGAGAGATAGTTCTTTCCCTCTCCCTCCCTTGATTTCCACAACTCAGCTGGCTTTTTGAACCGACAACAACTTTAACTCCAACTTCAACTTTAACTTTAACTCAGAATTTGGCTTTGGCATCCCAGAGTCTTCAGTCTTCAGTAGTCAGTCTTCATTCTTCAGCCTCTGCTGTCTGCAGTCTTCTCATTCTTGTTGTTGCTGTGGGGATTTCTGGCATGGCATGACTTTAACCTGTAGAACTCCTTTCACTTTACATTCTAATTCCAAAAAAAAAAAACAAAACAAAATCTTTACAGCATTTCGCATTCTTAAGTTCTCGATTTGTTTAGCTATGGGGCGAGAATTTTACGATGCCAAAAACAATGTTGCTGCCACAGCCTCGTTATGGGTCATCGTCATCGTCATCGTTATCGTCTATTGTCTTTGGTTTTCAGTCTTCTCTCTCTCTCTCTCTCTCTCCAGTCTTCAGTCTTCATTCTTCGTCGGCATTCTTCTCGCGCAGGCTTTAAAAATAAAATTAAAGAAATGAAATGAAAATAAAATAAGAAACCGGAATGCTTGATGAATGTTAATGCTTATGCTGCTTTATGGCCAATAAGTTCACTCTTGGCCCTATCAAATAAACCTGCGAATTGGCCTAAAGAACAGCCACAAGAACAAAGACAACAACAATTAAAACGTGTATCGATCGACTTTAAATGCGGCCAAATCGATGGCACAAATAAAATATTGAATTGCCCAATTGATATGCATTATTAACAATCAAGTCAATTAAACAACGCCCCCAATGTTAGCTAACAACCAGTACGCACAGTGGGACAATTAACAAAGTTGTTGGTAAATAAATAAAAGTTTAGCGTTTAATAAGAAAATAGCTTTAATTGTGAGAACTTAGAATTATGATTTTCTGAAAAAGACTGAAAATATATATATAATATATATGTATATAAAATCATACCTGTTAAATAATGATTAGTAATCATAATCATTAGTAATAGGAGATTTTTAAAGATAACGATTACAAAAAATCAAAAATAATCTAAAACTATTACAAATATTCAAAATAATCAGAGATAATCAAAAATAATCAAAGATAATCTTTTTGAGTATTCGTATTTTTGATTTTCTGATTTTTTATTAATTCTGATTATTTTTGATTATTTCTGATTATTAATGACTAGTATTTAGTAAAAATCAAATTATTTTAAAATTTCACAATCAAAGTAGCCAAAATATACAGAAAAAATTAAAAATAATCAAAAATAATGAGAAAGATTATTTCTGATTACTTTTGATTTTTTCTGAATAATTTTAATAATTTTAGATTATTTCTGATTTTTTGTAATCGTAATCATTATACGTATAATCACATATTGTTCAACAGTGAATTATATAGTCACTACGATTATTTCGAAACATAACATAATTGATTAGTAGTTATAGCTGAGTTGAACAGAACATGATTTTTATTTAATCCTTATAGGATTTTATTCATATTTTATTATATTTATCGGAGTCTAAGACATTTTAAGGTATTCTTAAGGTTTTATTCACTAGCAAGAGCGCAGTGAGTTTCTGCGTGTGTAGTCTCTCACTAGACTAATTGCCAAGTCACCTCCTGTGACACACACTCACACCAGAGCCACACTCGATGACAGCCTCTGCTGTCATCCCACTCCAACAATGTCAATACTTCCCAACACTATTAGGATTCACAATACTAGTTATCAGTATCAAAGTAAGCCGCGCAGTATGAACTATCCCATCTCCGACATATTAATAATTTTAAAGTGACCCTTTTTAAGCTTCAAATAAATGTTTGCACATTATTACTTCGTATCATTCTTATTAACCTTCCCCCTCAAATCAAAGTTTAAGGATGAAGCTTTGTAATAATAAGTACGCTCAAACTATATTATATTACGTTTTCTATCTAACTAGCAAATTTCATCACGTTCGCCTAAGAAGCTTCGGAATTATTTAACTAAATATTTGAAGTTATAATAATCGTATGAAGCAGAAAAAGCAAGACTGGCGCCATCTAGTGCTCATAGCTTGCCAGCTATTTGCAAAAATGAGTCTTAAGTTTTTTAAAATAAATATAAGTATATATTTTTATTTAAATACTTAAAATTATTTTATTTTATAATACTCAATAATACATAAGTATTACAAAATGTGTTTTATTATACCATAGTACAAACTACTTTTGTGGGTATTAACAGGTGTCTATGTGTGTGTGTGTGTGAGTTTCCAATTTGATTAAAGTGTATGTCAAATAGTTAAAGCGATGCATTTAATATCAGTAATTAATTGATTTTCAGTTTCGATTTCAAATTCAATTTTAATTTCAATTTCAATTTCATTCAATTATCGCAATGGAAATGGAAATGGGAATGGGCATAAGAATGGAAATTCAAAAACGAAAATGTATAAATTAGATAGGTGCAGGTAAAACTGGAGCATTGCTGATAAGAGAGAGAGCGCGATATGAACTGTGGAATAAGAAACGATCTAATAAATAATAAAAAAAACAAAATGAAAAGAAACAGAAACTAGAAACTGGAAATATGATTGCAGCAGTTGAATATATACCGAGACTGAGTTTGTGTGTCTAGCACTTATTTCTTCCCCCTCCCCTCCCCACTCCACCTCCTCCTCCTCTCCCAGCCAAGATATAGTCATAGATAAGGATGTTCAAGAGTGCGTTGACAGCTCCAACATCTTTCTGATAACCACAGCAATAAGCAGCCGTGATAAACATTTCAACAATTTAAAACTATAAAACCATGGCTATAATTTGAAATGAACCCAAGTTCTTCAGTGTTGCTGTTGGACTTCTGAATGAAAGCGGGATTAACTAATAAAAACCTTATCAGATGCATTGCAACATTGTCAAGAAGTCGGACAGAGAGGTAAAGAGTAAAGAGAGCAGAGAGAAGTGCAGTGGAAGTAAAAGAAGCTGAACAAATGAATAAACAGAAGTGGACAGAATGCCAATTTTTAAATATATAGTATTTAATTTATTTATTTAAGAGAGAGAATAAAAATGATTGGAATATAAATAGAATTATAAAATGAAAATGTGAAACTAACAATTAATTTATTATGAAGTAAAAACAATTTAATTCGGAACTAAAAAGTTAAATAAAAATAAATTCAGTTAACTTCTTTGCTTAAAATCAATGCCAAATTTAGAGCAAAGATGTTTGTTAAAAGATAAACATGGACAGGATAAGAATGGAATGGGGAGAAAAATAAATAAAAATGGCAATCGATCGAAAATACTTATTAAATTAGATCTATCACAACATTAAAACTAAACTCTATCAGGTATTGCACATAAGAATTAAAAGTTAGAAAATAAAAATCCTGAAATTCAGGCTGCAATTATTTTGTAATTTTCCAATTTATACAATAAAATTGTAGCTATGTATATTTTCATTATTATTTTGTTTAGCTATTATTTTTTAATTTTAGCTGAAACTTTTTTTTTATGATTTTTAAATCAAAACAATTCATGATGACTATTTAATGTATATCTATCTCTATTTCTAAATATATTATATCTTTATTATATTATTACTATATTCATTAATTTTTTGCAATATCCTGTTGAAATTCATTTAAATTGAAAAGAATTTTAAAAATAAGGTTGGAACTCTGAATAACACAAACTCCATATTTATTGGGTATGTGTAATGCATATTATTGTTGTTGTTAATACTCTTCTTCTGCTTCTTCTTCATCTATATATTATATTTATTGTTGTCTAGTATTTGGAGCAGTTTCACGGGCCAAACATTCTAAATATCTGAAGAGCGCTTGGGGGCAAAAAAAAAACAGAAACAGAAACAGAAACAAAAGAATGAAAATATGAAAGAAATTTGCAAGATTCAACTGAATGGAATGAGTGTGAGTGCGAGTGAGTATTCTTACTCGTACTCGTACTCATTCTCACACTCATACAGTGGGTGTTTTGTGATGATCCCCAAAGCGAACACAGTCTCGTTTTTCAAGTGTAGTCAAAATTCCCTTAATCATGTTCTTTTTTTTTTTGGGTTCAAGTAATAAATCTAATTTTCCCACAATGCGTTTACTTTGGTTCGATGAAGGGTTCAATAAACGACCCCAAGTACAGCACTGTGTGGCCGAGGGTCGCCCCAGGGCTTCCATTGAGTCCATTGAGTGCCCCTCGCTGTGTAGCCAGCCGGATGTATATGTAGCTACACTGAACATAATTAGGTGGTATTTCTTACAAAAAGAAGATAAGAAGCGTAAGGTTTATGTGAGAATCAAATTGAGTACTTATGCTAACTATACATACACTTTAAATATACATACACTTTATTAATAAATTAAATTTTATTTAAATATTGTATTAGTAACATATTCTTTTTGGTAAATAATTTTTCACATTTGTGACTTTAACATGGAGCTTAAATTATTTATTTGAAATCTAGCACCAACTAAAAGGAACATTTTCTTAGCTTTCGTTTGCTGTATAAATCACAATTAAACTGTTTTTTAGTATCTTTATGTCACAAAAGAATAAACTTTTATGTTTTTCATTTTGAGCATGTTTAACACATTTTCTTTACATGTTCTTAATCAAATAATGACATACAAATAAAGTAACAAAAACACACACTCTCTATTTATTCTAAAAAATTTCATAACCATCGAAAATAAGACACGAAATTTTATTTTGCAGTGTGGTGTAGCGCCATCTAGCGTTTGTTGCCTGTAACTTTATTGCTTGTGTGTGTTGGAATATTCAAAAGCATTTAAATATATCAAGATAATAACTATTTATTTCAAATACGAGCATCTCTGCTAAATGCATAACATTTTCTTGCAGTGTAGTGTATATGGGGTATGTGGAGTATAGGGTATCATGGTATGGCATTATGTGCAATTGGAATAGATAGAACAATAAGCTGCCATGTCTGGGACCTTATCGTGGGCCACTTAAATCAATGTCAAATGGCAAATCGGTTAACTGCAGATGACTTCATAGCAATCGCTCTCTCTCTCTCTCTCTCTCTCTCTCTCTCATCTCTCTCCCTGTGTTTCTCTGTCTCTTTCTAAGCCTTTTGGGGCATGCGAAGCTTAGTTGAGCTTAAAGCGCGGAACTGGAACTGGAACTGAAATTGTAATTCGGAGTTGGAGTTGGAGTTAAAGTTAAAGTTGTAGCTCGGGCCAAGACAATAAGGGGCCAATTACTTATGATAACAGACAGTTTTGTAACAACCAGTTCTTGATTTAACTATTTCGTCAGCTGCCAATCATAAAATTGAAAAAAAAAATCAACAAAACAAAAAATAGTAATAATAAACTGAGTGAACACCCCTCAGTTGATGGCAGGTGGGGGGGGTGAGGTAGTATCAACTCTGGCTTCAGCTTGAAAGCAACATAAGTCATAAAATAAACAATAAACAAGCTCAAGACGCAACTAAATGAATTTTACAACGACAACTTTTAGGGCGTCATGGTCATTGAGCACGCTCTGTGGTTTTTCAATCTCTCGACTTCAAAAACAGAGACAGGGAGAGAGACGGAGCGAGTCAGAGAGAGTCAGAGAGAGAGAGAGAGACAGTTGACAATTTTATTCTGTGACGCGTGGTTCGTGTACTTACAATACTCGTACACTGAAAGAAAAACATGCGACATTCCGAAATATCAGAAATAGCAGAAAACACTTGATTTAAGTAAAAATTCTTTAATTTCTTCTTCGTAAATATTTGGACTATCGAGGATCTAGAAGAATATTTGAAGTGTAATCAAATGTTTTAGCTTTTTTGGCTATTTTAATGCTAATTTTATTCGCATATTGTTTTATTTTAACAATAATATCCTGAAAACATACTTAAAAAATAATAATCAAATCAAGAATTTTAATTATTTATATATTTTATAAAGTTACCTAGTCACAAACATAAATGATAGCAAATCATATGTATATTTGATTAACCTACTTAAGCTAACACTTGAATTTTAGAACAGTTATTTTTTCCTGTGTACTCACACTCATTTGTTGACATTAGGTCTTAAAATTTATTAGTTCTTATTGTCATTGAGACTAGCGTTATGGGCTTAGGTTGGGCCTCCAAGTCTCAAGCCCCGGGCGGGGCCAATTGGATATCTCCGACTTGGCTCGACTCGACTCGACTGTAACTGACTGTAACTGACATTGTCAAGTCATTGCAATCCGAGCAGTTATCAAATACTTCAAACTTCAAACATATGTACAACCAACAGCCAACTTGATTTCCATTTGGTAACGACAACCGCTGCACTGTGGCTCGTTTCCCGAAAACTCGTGGCAAAAATCATTTTTCGAGTTGTTCCGTTTGAGAAAAATGATTATATTTTTGAACTAAGAAATGGTTGAAGTACTTTATGCAGAATGTATATGTTTTTAAAAAATTTTGTTGTAGGCTGTGGAGCTCGTCAAAGTCAAAAAATGTTTCCAAAAAATGCCAAGTGAGAAATTTTACGCTTTAAAAGGGCAAGTTTGGCGTAGTCTACCTTTGAATTGAGCTTAGTCTTTGTATTAAGCTTATTTATTTATATTAACTGGCCTATCTTTTAAACTAAATGCATATAAAAAAAAAAAAATTTTAAGGAGAAATATTTTTTTTTTTTTTTTCTTTTGCACCTTTTTTTGGGATTGTTTTTGAACTTTCGGTTGACTTTAGAAAAAATGGCCGGGAGTGCCGGAAAGTTTTACTTTTGAATATGATTCGGTACATATTTTTAAAGATATTTAAAAAAAAAACCATTGCCACCTTTGGCCCCAGCGAAATTTATTTTGGTTTTTGTAAAGTAACATACGGTACATTGCATATCAGCCAGTTGCTCTTACGTAGTAGCATTTGTTACTACAAAATCTACTATTTTGGGACTTAGCCTATTTTAATAATTGTACATTTTAGTAAAAGTAAAGATAATTTAATTTAACCCCATCTCTAATCCCCAACTTCGCAGGCGCGAGCTCCACTCTCCCCGAATAATAAAATATTGTTGGAAGTTTAGATTAATTTTCAGAGTTCAGAGACTATTTTTGAACTTTGGTAGACGAAAAGTCTCATAAATTAAAATGCATTAAGTTACGATAGCTAAAAAACGCTTCAGAATTGATTTCTCTTTATAAATATATATGGTTTTGTACCCGACCGGATCCGCCTAAGAAGGTTAAATCAAAAAAAACTAAATCAACCTCACAAAAAAAGCACGCGGCATAATTGCATAGTTCGATCGATTGTTCCTAAAACAGCTATATGATATTGTGGTCCGATTTGAACCAAACTTGGTCAGAATGTAGAAGACTACCCCAGGCTCATAATATGTCAGATTGGTTTAAATCGGACAACTATATCATATAGATGTCATAGGAATTAGGTCGAAATATGCAATTTTGATAATTCACACCAAAAAACAAAAAATAATTTTTTGAAAAAAAAAAATTGTTTTTAATTTTTTTGAAAATAATTTTTAAATACAAAAACCTTAAAAATAAAACAAAAAAAATCAAAAATTTTTAAAAAAATTTATTTTTAGGTGCCATAAAATTTATTTTGTTCACAAATTTCACAAATTTCAACTTTGATAGCCCGTAAGTAAGTAATTAGTGGGCGTGGCACCTTTTTTAAATGCTAATTTCATAGGTTGAAGAGTTATCTATCATATGCCATTAAAATTATTCGATTATCTCATTTGGTTCAAAAGTTACAGGTTTTTGCCACGAGTTTTCGGAAAACGAGCCACAGTGCGCTGGTTTTACTATTCATTAATTTACGACCTGTAGCCATAAAATTCGAGCCATATTTATGCTTGTACTATAAAATAAAGAAAACATACATATCTCTCTGATCTTATGTGATTAATATCAAGTATATAGGAAACGGGTCTAGACACTACACATATGGAAAATGGCAGGTAAATATACTTCCTACTTTTCTCGGACACAATAATTAGCTTTTGTTATATACCCAATATATGAATTTGAAACATACAGTGGGAAGCAAAAGTGCGCACATGTTCACAACACTGATTTTGATCATTCATAAAAACAAAACCATACAAGGATATCCAAATTAATTTTTTTTTTGTATAAAAGTGAGGAAAAAGTGCCTATTTTGCCATTTTCAAAAAATTTTGAAAAATACAGTCGAGCTTCCCTAAATCGAATCACCATTATCCACGAAAAAAGTTCGAGTTAGGGAGACTTCGAGTTAGGAAAGTTCGAGTTAGGGAAGTTCGACTGTACTTGAGAAAAGATTTTTGAAAATTTTTTTTGCAGTCACTAATAGAATTGGTTAGAGAAACTTTTTGCATCAAAACTTTTTTTTTCAAAAAATCTATACTCAATGTTAAAAATGTGAGCTTATGCGGGCTATTTTAGTTTTCTTTCAAAATTTAAGAATTCGTCTTATTTATTAATTTTGCCTTACTCCTATTTGTTAAGAATGAAATAGTAAAAATAAAAAAAAATTGGATTTGCCTGTATGGCTTTGTTTTTATGAATGATCAAAGTCAGTGTTGTGAACATGTGCGCACTTTTGCTCCCCACTGTATATATAATTTTGGTTGAAATAATCTGGTAATAAACAAATCTAAGAGTAAACAAATTAACAAGGAATTTGCATTTCTAATTGATGTTCAAAAAAAAAATAAATAAAATAAATACCTCTTAAAAAAATTAATTATAATAATTCTTTTCAAGTGAAAATTTGCAGAGTGAAAATTACAGGATCAAACAAAGAATCATTCTCTTTGTTTGTCAACATTTTTAAGCCCTAAACTTTTCCATTTTTGCATAGACACTTGTTTATTATCATTATAAAAAAGTGTATGAAATTATTGTAATAAAAATTATTACTACTACTCTGGTGGATTTATAAAGAAACTTGTTAAAACTTGACTATTTTGCATCTCGTTTTTGGCTAAAAAAAATTATTGAAGTTTTTAAACGTTTTAAATTACTTAGACAAAAGTTTCTCTGCCAATATTTATGTATTGATGCCTTATAAGCCCACAAAAAATTAATATAGGGAATAGAGTCGAGCTACCCTAAAGTGAATCACCACTATCCAACAATAAAGTTGTGGAGACTTCGACTTATGGAAGTCTTTTTGTTAAGTTTAGTACACGCTATTGTCACTCAATTTAGTAAGAGTTAGAGAGAATTCGAGTTATGGAATTTCAACAGAATTAAATCACTTTGAAGTATTACTTATACGTATATATACATATGTATATAAATTTTCAAACATAAAATACTCTTTATCTTTACTTACATATCACGAATATTTCCTCATAGTCGTTTCAATAAAAATGCTGCAAATTGTGATTGAATATTAAGAGCGAGATAGGTTTAAGTTATTAGTGCGTAAATCACTAAACTGTAATATTTATTCGCATAGTAATTCGACTTAATAAATTAAATTTTCCGATTGAATGTCCTTGGGTATTTTTTTGGTCTCTTCGATCTCGCTCTCTTCGTTTTGGCCGTCGTTGCATTTGGCAACTGATTGAATGAACTGAATGAATTTAATGAGTTAATTTACTTTTCGCCACCAACGGCCATGGTGGTAAGGAAATAGAAACCAGACCAGCTCAGATATTTGATGGGATCGCCGGAGCCCTCGAGTTGTTGCTCAGTGAACTCGGCGCCATATTTGGCCATGAAGGCCAAGAAGGCCATGCCGCCCATGACCCAGCTGCCCTCGTTGACGGCCAAATAGCACAGGGATGTGATGTTGCCCAAAATGGTGAGCAGCTTCAATGTTTCGGTTGCCTCGTCGGCCTCCTCGCCGCCCTTGATGAACGAGACCAGAACGGAAATCGCCATTGGCACGATAAACAGGCCATGGCCCAAAGCGATATTGTTGCTTTCGCCGCCAAAGAATAGCTCGATATTGACCAGAGGCAATGGGACAATTTCCATAATAGCATTCGTTGTGTCCTTCGCATTCTTCACATTCGAATCGCCGGTGAGACAATCGACGATGCCCAGCAGACCGTGGCAAAATCCAATCACACAAGCCGAGAACGCATAGGGATGATCCGCCGGACCCATCGCATAGAATCCATAGCCCGTAACGCCGCATAAGATGGCATTCAAGACTCCAGACACCGCCGAATTGTCCGACATTTTTCTTTCTTTGCTTTTCTTTTCCTTGGCGCTGCTCTTCCGCTATTCAGAAAATCTACTTTTTATCAAATCGTTACTAGAATTTTTTAAATTTTGTGGCTTCAAAAAAAAAAAAACGCGAGAACAACCGACGCACAACGAGAAATTTTTTTTTTGAAATTCTTTAAGAGAAAAAAATAAATTTACAAAATATTGGAATTTATTGTAGTTTTTCCTCTCAATATGTCGACCGAACAGCTGAAATTGCTCTGCGATTATGATATAACCTCAACTCGAATATCTCGTAGGCTACTAAGATTTAAGATACGCAGGCAACTCGACACAATTCAGCATACATTTATTTAAATAACTCAAATCTCAGTTCACCATGCATTTTTCTTTAAATAAACACAGCAGTTTCACATCAGTTTTTCCTTCAGAAAAAAATCATATTCATTTTATAAAAATCTGTATTTTCCATTTTTGTAAATTGTCAATTATTTATTATTCGTTTTCATTTGTTATACTTTTTTGTCACCTTTTAAAAGTTGCCCCAAAAAGTATGCTATATATTTGTAAAGTGCTTAAAATGAGCATTCGGTTCAAGTTTCAGCGTTGCCCAACACTTGTTATGACTCGGCATTGTTTTGTCATTTAACTCAAAGTCAACCGAGATTGCTTTATTTAAATTTCAAATAAGTTGCTGAAGAAAATCAAAAATCATAATTAGCTTTTATTAGTATATTGCTAATTTTTAGCTGGTAAAAAGCTGAATTAAAAAAAAAAGAGACAACTTTAATACAAACCAAGACTCTGTTGGACAAAACTAAGCTGGAAATCTAAGCTTAACTTCAAGTATTATGGATTTCAAGTAGCTAAATTAGCAGATAACTGAGTAGAATTCATCTTAATGCATAAATGGCAACAAAGTTTCAAAGAGACTTAATCCTAAAATAAAAATAAAAAGATAGAATTTAGAGTTATATGAAAGGAGTTCTTGGTATTCAAAAGATCAAAAGGTACTTAAAAATTGACAAATTTTAGTATATTTTCGAGATGATAATTTCGACTGCCTTTGTAAATCAAGAACAATGTCTTACTCGTAGTTACACTTAAGGGGAGGTTCTTTTGGATTTGGTCAAAAATCAAGCAAAATTTGAGAATGGTTTGTGGGAAAATGAAAAGACATACGAACTTCTGCTTTTGAACTTTGATTCGTTGTTTATTGACGATTAAAAAAAAAATGAGATTTTTGAGAAATTCAAAATGGCGGCTTGAAAATGGCGGATCTCGTCGACCTCGAAACTCAAAAGATCGATCTGCTTCTTCAAGTGTTGGGCCTCTGGTAGTAAACTGACGTGAGAAATGTATATAATTTATTAAAGTTGATGAAATTTCCTATGGCTTATACCTAATTTCAATTAAATTTGGTGAAAAAAAACCAGTTTCATGGTCGTTTAAAAAAAAAATTGAAATTTTTACACTATTTTTTTACTTTGATCTCGTTTAAAAATTATAAATAAACAGTTTTTCATGCCAATTTTAGGTATAAGCCATACAAAAAAGTATATACTTTAAAACATTTTTTGAATGAAGGAAATCGGATCAATAGAACAACCCCTGTACTTGAAATTAGATTAGAAAACATGCTTTCGAGAAAAACGCGTTCAAAGTTTTTGGAAGGTGGCAGAGGGTACGCAGCGCGCGTGACATGGGTACGTTTGACACGCCCTAGCTCAAGAAATACGCGTCGTATTGAAAAATCCTTTTGCACATATATTCTATACATATATAACTTTCATTTTGTGTAAAAAAAAAAAATCGATTTTTTCAAAAAAATCCAAAAGAACCTCCCCTTAAAATGCAAATTCGGAATATAATAAATAAATAGAAAAAATAAAAAAATGAATATGTAGATAGGTATTTAAATAGATAGATGCATATATTGATAGACAGTTAGATAGATGTATAGAAAGTTAGTTAGATAGCAAAAATGATGCCATAAAATTGATAGACAGAAAGAGAGAGTTGTAGAGCGCGAGAGTGAGACAGAGAGAGAGAGCCACAAAAGTCGATAATTTCGAAGACAGAAAAAAAAACATGGAGTATGTAATTAAAAGACAATTGAATTTAGATGTTATCCCTTTGAAATTTGCATGCATGGACACTACGGATGTTTGTTAGTTTCTGTGTTGTTGTTGTTGATTCGATCGAAGGCAACCATCTGCCTGGTCTGGTAAGAAGAAGAGACGAAGAATTGTTCCCTCATCTTAAAAGAACAATGAAAACGGACGATCTGGCACTCGGATGATCACATGATCCCGAACATCATCCGCCTCCGACGAAGATGATAGCGTCAGCTCCTCCAGCTCCGCCTGCCCCTCTTCCTGCTGCTCCTCCAGTTCGAAATCAGTGTCAATGTCCTGATAGCCCGCATTTTGTCGCAGCGTTGCCAGAGATCGCGATTGGTTATTTGCGTGGATTCGTAGATTCTCTTCAGTATAGTCGACGATGTGTCGTCGTGTCTTGCTGAGATATTGCCGCTGTCGCAAATAGATCTTGAGGATTCCCTTCACGCCGATGAACGTCAGTCCCCCGAGGAGTGTGCGATGCAGTGGCGTTGCCATATTGTGGTACAGCACATTGCCCATCAGGGTGGCAACGCTGGGCAGCATAATTGCGCCACAAAAGATGCGAGCAAAGTTTGTGGGTTCATCGGGAACCGTTGGCGCTGCCAGATCGGCGGCAGCATCGCTGCGTGCATCGCACAGCCAATTGACAAGTGGCAACTTCCGGACAATTACATGACGATTGTGCCACAGCCTCAGAACGGCATCCTCCCAGCGAATGAGGCGTGTGAGAATCAAGGCAACTGGTATGAACGGCAGACCGACGAGCAGAAAAATGGGATCGCCCCTCTCCATCATTTCCATGCCACGCTGCTGGCCAAATACCTGCAGAATTGTGATGCCACCGTAGGTCACAGCCGTCCAATAGACGGAGCCCAGAAAGGCGCTGACCGCAAGGAATGGACTGCACTGCCTGATCAGATCCTGAAAGCCCTCGAGGACAGTGGCCACAAGACTGACCGTGGGAAAGATGATCAGATACTCGACACGGCATTGCATGCAGGTGACTCGCATCCGCGAGTTCCCGTTCTGTTTCTCGTCAATCCAGCGATAGAGGCAGCTCTCGTGCACCCATTTGGTGCTGCCACGGCATTGGCACGGGTGCAGCCATGTGGCACGACGGTTCTCCGACTCGGTGGAAAAACATATCCAGCAAGTTCGCTCCGTTTCCGTTTCCGGTCCAACACTTCTCGTCAGCTCCGTTGAATTCCCTTGACCAGACATGATCGACCATTCAATCAATCAATCAATCAGCCCCCGATTCCTTTACGTCCACCAGGCAGAATAGCATATATTGAAATATTTATGAATTCAAACAAATATTAATTAAGAGAGAGTTTAAATTTTGCGGCAAGGCGTGTTTTGGTTTTTTTTTTTTTATTTGTTGCTTTCACGTTGAATCTCTCGTTTAATGAATCATGTGCCTGATTGGCTTTTTTTACTACACTTTATATTAATTTTAATTTATTCCTTTTGTTCCACTCTCTATCATTTTGCCATTACAAAATGCTGCTTACTTTAAATTTAAGGTAGTTATTTTTTCCACAGCTTAAGAGTAGGCAACGCTTTTTATTTCACAAACTTTCCAACTTGACGTAACAACCTAAATGAACAGCTCAATTTGAGCTCAGCCTGAAAGTATGCATTGAATTAAGCATCAGTCAAACTTTTGCTGTCGTAAAATTAAACGTGTATTAAATGTATAATTTTTAAATGAGCGGACAACGTAATTATTTCACATATTATTTTTTTCAACCTGAAAGTGGGCAACGCTGGTGTACCTCTGTCAGTTGCCTCTGCCGATTGTTGAATTAATGATAGAATATCCTTTTATTCGCAGCCTGAAAGTAGGCAATGCATTTTATATTATGCACTTTTATTATGTATGTATTAAGCGAACGAACACTTTTATTAAGTTCTGCCTGTACGTATGCATTGTTAGTGTCGTTCAATAGATATTGGAGCGCATTTCACATATTATGTGTGTACAAAAATATATTACGTGTCAAATGTAGTTTTTGTGCGGTAATAATAATAAAATGTTTCTTTTCGCTAAGCACTCGCATTTGCTTTCAAGCTGCATTTTTATTTAACCGCCCGCCGCAAAGTAGGCAACAGATTTTTAAGTCTTCGTTGAAACATGAAACTCGTGCCTCGCTAAAAGTATCTTTATCATTAATGTTAAAATTTGTATATAATAAAACAATTTGTGTGTATGAGTAGGTATGTATATATTTATTGTGCAGTTCTTCCGCTCACTTTTCCAGGGCCATTGCTGTCAGCTGCTGTGCTCAAGTTTCAAATATGCGAAACTTGTGCAGCAAAACTGATTCAAATATCACAACTGTTAATAACAAACGACTACATTTGCGCTTCGTAGCATAAGCAGATACATTTACAAAATACAAAAAAAAACTATGTATATCTCAAAAAAAAATATTAATCTGGATAGATATCGTAATGTTACTAGATACGAAACAAACAAAAAAAATGGTACGCGAGTGAATAAATTAAATTTAGACAGCTTCGGTTGCCGATTTTCCAGTTGCAGGTTGTCGATTTGTGGTTATTGTGGGATCCTAGCAATTGGGGCATTTGACCAGACCCACCTCGTCGCAGTTCATGCATTTGAGAGCCACAAACTCGGCGGTGAAATGATTTCGATGCACGGACTTCTTGGAGCCGCTGCACGAGGGGCACGGCAACAATCGATAGCCGCCGCACATCTGGCAGGTGTACGCCGTGGCAATGGACTAAAGAAAAAAAATAGATACAATTAGGGTATATAATTAAGGGTATATTAAAGAGTATATATTGGTGTTGTAAAAATACATCAACTCGATTTTCGCAGAAGCAATTTTAAAATACTTTATTTAGATTTTTTTTTTGCCGATAAATCGATTTCTTGATCTTTGCTTTGACGATTTTTACATTTCACTATATTTATCATAATCATTATTTTTAAATTTTTTAAATTTAGATAATTTAATTTTACTGAATTAACCATTGAAACCCAATTGAAAATATCAAAAAAAATTAGAGCAAGGATTAAAGCGATGATTTATTTAAAAACAAGCTTACTTTTAAATTTCCAATTACGTTTATTCTATTAATACTTGTTCTGGGCAAAATCGAAATAAAACTCGATATATCGATGTTATTTGCCGTTACATCGACAACTCTACTTCAATTTAAAACTTGATCCATAATTTGGACTTACATCACTAGTATACTTATATTGAAAAAGTTCATTTGCGGACTCACCTTGTAGGGTCTGAGCAGTTGGCGCAGTTCACCGCTTTCATTTAAACGCTCCACAGTGTCGGCATCCTGTAAAGTCAAGTTATAGACTCATCTCAGCATTCTAAATGTATCTGTGAGCTACTTACACCAATATGCTGACCCTCGACGAATAACTGTGGCACTCGTATCGTCTCCTGTTGCATGCGATCGCGCATCTCCTGCTGATACTCGAGACTCATGAAGACATCGCGCTCCTCGAACTTGATGAGCAGTGTACGCAGAATCTGCTTGACATTCGCGCATTTGCCGTAGGTATCTCGTATAATGCCCATGCTCGTCGTATACAGCACAACTTTGCCCACATCCTTCTCCTTGTAGTTCTAAAAAAGACATGTTTAAAAAATAATATTTAAATATTTGATATTAAGAGTGATGTAAAAAGTACTTTAACCTGATAAATTTTTGAATTTATATAACTAGCCATAAATATTATTAGAGCACACGATCTCAATCTTTCTCTCTCTCTTTCTATCTTTCCTTGTCTTTCAGCTGCGACCTTGAGCAAACACAAAGATTCAGATACACAGATACATTTACAACAGCATAGCAACATAATTGTCTGCTAATTGCGACAAGCAAAATATTTTGTAAAGAAACCAAGTCAAGTTAAGATTGCTTTTGTGCGGTTCACTTTATGAAAGCCATTAACAAACAGCTGAGAATTGAACAAGCTACACTGTGCACAGTGGCACAAAACACAAACAAACATTAAGAAACAAAGACTTCTATTTATCTGTGTGCCATAATAATAAAGTATCTATTTTTATAACAATTTGTTTGAGTCATGTGAAATTCCTTAAATGCTTTCGAGGTTCTGGCTTAGAAGTTTTAAAGCAGAGAGTGTAAACAGTTTTAATTCCCTCGACTGACTCAACTATCTATAAGATAATGAAGGAGTTGAAAACATAAAATATCAGTATTTTTTTTAAATTGCCTCAAATTTGAATTATAACAAATTAATCAATTATAAAATCTTTTCCATCACATTTCAGAGTATGCTTGAAGTAAAGTTGAGGCTCTCACTTCCAGTTTATATAAATATAAATTAACATTTTCCCAATTATTTATCCCAATGCCTCTGAATTATTTACCTCAGTCTAAATGTACAAACAGCCCAAAATACGATCTAACTTTTAATATATGTCTTTCTTATTCAGTCTCTATCAGCTTCGTACTCTCGTCGCCTTTGTTTATATAGCTATGCCACCTTTCTTTGCGCTTTTCATTCACAGCTGCTCCACTGTATTTGAAGCCTAGTTTCGAGGCTCGGCAATTTGTAACAACCCGCTGATTATTTAATTGCCAATAACAACAAGTGCAAAAGAATTTATCGAAGCTAAATGCGTAGCGGATGCATTGTAGATACCCTGTAGACACCGAATAACAGGGTAGGCTGTGCTGAGCTCCATCAAAACTAGGGGCATAGATTTCTGACATAAATTGAAAAAAATTTTCGTATCCAAAATTTGATTGTTAATGAAAACTTTACATTAATTGATAAATGAAAAATAAGAATTCTTGAAAATTGAACACCCTGCATTAAATTTTCAAGAATTCTTATTTTTCATTTATCAATTAATGTAAAGTTTTCATTAACAATCAAATTTTGGATACGAAAATTTTTTTCAATTTATGTCAGAAATCTATGCCCCTAGTTTTGATGGAGCTCAGCACAGCCTACCCTGTTATTCGGTGTCTACAGGATAGCAGAATAGACTGAAGAGACAAAAAACTATAGCTATGGAAAAGTTGATCGACAAGCAAAGAAAACCCAAACAGGGAATGAGAGAAAAAGAGAAAGAAGTGAAGAGAAGAGAGAGGGAAAAGAGGCCGAGCCAAGGCGAATGCCTGAACGATGTTAAATAAGTAATAACAACAATCAAATCAAATCGAATCGAATCGCAACGTCGAATGAAAAACCAATTGAAAATTACGCATAACTAATTTGTGTAAATGGGCATTAAAATTATCTAACGATATTTACGAGGCGTCTCGAATTTCAAGAGAATTTTTACGGCGCCAGCGAAGTGAAAACTCGATTGCCAATATAATGCAATCAAGCATTTCCCTCTGGCCATTTATCCATTATCCATTTTCCAATTGCCATTTTCATTTCCAGCTGCAACTCGTTTTTATTCGCGCCGCATTAATTAGCTGCCACAAAGCATTACCGTTAGCTGGCCAAGTCGGCAGCCCAATTAACCGGACCGCCTATCGATCGATAGACGATAGATATCGTTGAACTCCCGCTACAGACAAAGCCAGCGGGAGAGAGAGAACGAGAGACAAGGAGAGAAAAAGTAAAAGAGACAAGTTTCCTGTCAATTTTATGAGTTATTCAAGTGATGAATGACATCATAAATTGTTATCGATGTGACAGAGTCTATAAAAAAGTGCGTATTACGTATGTAAATTGTTCGATTACATGCTATATAATATTTTGATATATTTAATGGCTTTACCTCAAGCTATCAGTGGGTAGCAACAGCACAAATTGGTTAAGCTGATTGCTTAACTTGATTAAGTTAACGCCTGAGTCTTGCATCTTAATCAAGCTGTTGCTAGAGAGGAGCGTCAGCTCAAAACGATTATTTTTATCGAATTATTATCGAATTTTAATTTTTTAAGTCTCTGCTAGCAAAAAAGTTTAGTAGACGCTAATCGATAACTATCGATTGTTATCTACAGCTTCCGCCTTCTAAATCACCTGCAATCGATAGTTCGATATGCATTGAACTGAATAATCAATGCTTTGGCTTTAAATCTATTGTCTATTTATGTCTAAGACAGTTAACAAACGCGAATAATAAGCAGCAATATTTTCTGAACAATCGATAATTCGATATATGTATATGTATGCAAGCTGATCGATTCCAAATGAAGTTATCCGTCTGACCAATATCCTTTAGAGATTATTTAATTTCTGATTCATGCAAATACTTATCTTAATCAAAAACATCTGTTATATCTGGAAAACTATCGACTTTACTAAATATTTAAATTAAAATTTGACTTTTTATCGATTCTCAATTATAAAAGTATCTAGAAAATCGATCGATTAAGATACGTATCGAATTTTATTAAACTAAAATGACACATTTTGTTTAGTGAAATTAAAAAAAATCTTCTCTATATCGAACGATTACAATGGCAACATGGGTGAATTTATCGATATATCGATAAATATCAATCTGTAGTGCATAATATTGCTTCCCCATTTTTATATTGCTTCACATTTATTTGTATAGTATTACAACAATTTCATGCTGAACCTAATCTCATGTTGTTACAAATGTGTCACATCTCTAGCTACACGCTCATCTCTAATTTTGGGCATATTTTTGCATTTGGCCGGACAGCTCATTGACTTGCATAAGCCGCGACAGCAAACCATTAACTCGTTATTTACAAGTAATATGCCATATTTAACAATAAAAAATAAGAAAAAAAAAAAAAAACAAAACAAAAACTGGTACAGTAATAATTGCCATTAAGCGTCATTTGTGATGTGATAGGCATTGTTCGCGATGCAATGCGATGCGATGTGATGTGAAGTGCGATGCAAAGTGCGATGTGATGTGTCTCTTTAGCAAACAAAGTTCAAAGCCATGTTAAGTGATGAAAGACGCTTGCGGCTAAAAATGTATTTTTCAAATTGAAACTTGTTTTGTGGTTTGCCGCCAGCCCGCCCCCTGTCACATACCTTCCCCCCAAGTCCCCTTCGTCGACTTCTCTGCACATTTGAACTGTGATCCAACAGCATCCACAATTAACACGTGCTCTTGCAGAACCCGTCGACAGGCCAAAGTCAGAGTCAAATACAAATAAAAAAGCTTTAGGCAAGAGTGCTCGACTACGAGATACCCTGCACTCGGGGCGCTTAGATACTGAGACACATATTTCTACAGACATAAAATAGAGCATTAAAATTACAGTGTTGTCTTATATGTTTTTCCTTTGGCCCGATTACTTGTCTGTCAAATGTGACAAAAATAAAAACTAAAATTATCATAGCGTTAAGATAAATTTAAAAAAATATATCAATAATTATTTTAAACATTTAGACTGCCTAATGGAAAATGAAACTAACAAAATTTTCCAAATATTTTCAAAATGAAAAAAATTTTCAAAAATATTTTTTTTTAGCTATTCCTTAAATTTTTTGAAAGTCCTAAAAATTACTATTTTAACCCCTTTTTCCTACTTCTTCCTCCGTTTCATACAAAAAGTGACATTTTAAAAATTTTCAAAAAAAAATTTAAAAATACTAGCAAAAATATTTTTGAACATTTTTTTTTGCAGTCACTCTTAAAATTATTTGAACAATTTTTTTGCATCAAAATATTTTTTGTAAAAAATCGAGGAAAAAAGTAGAAAAAAACAGACTTACAAAAGTTCTAAAGTTTCCATGGGCACATAATGGGTTAAAGAAATTTTTGTATCATTCAAACGGAAATCAAATGATAAGATTATTTTAAGAAAACTTCATCAAATCTTTTGTGTTAAAAGTATATTTTTTTTGAACATCTTCATCCACATATACTTATGTATTTCCCTGGGGTCGCTGAGATCTATTAAAATGCAAATATACATAAGTATATTGCATGCGATGAATTTTCTGGATTTTCGTAACGAGTGGGCTTAAACTTATACCCTGGACATACGAGGGTATACGAAACGCGGCAACAGGTAGAGCTAGTGGGCAACAAAAACAAAAACAAAAGAGAAAGCGGGTCACTCTGCGATCGACAAGCGCCGATTGGAGGATTGGCAATCGAAGTCAAGTCGAGAAACAGCGACAGCATCATCGACATCGACATCGACATCGTCATTTTCAGAAGAGAAGAGATTCCATAAAACATTCGATTATGTGAGCAAAAAGGAGTTGACTTTGCACAGCAACAAGTTGCAACTGCAACTGCAACAACAACAACAACGACAGCAACAACTACTCGTATTTACAGCAAGTTGTTGCGTATCGTTTTTTTTTTTTGGTTCCATAAAGTTCAATTAATACGTCACACGTTGCCCGAACACGCTTACATAATAACGCTTGGGAACTCAGTCATCGATGCCGACAATCGATTGGGCGCCTGGGAATGCCACTAATCAGAAGGGAAAGCCCATAACATACCACAGCAGCAGCAGCAACAACAACTACAAGAGTCTCAACACTCTGAATACCCTACAAAATTGAACAACATTTCACTTTGATATCATTTCTCTCTCTCTCTCTCTGAAAGATCATTAATCAGTAATGCTTTTACTAACGATTCGATTAATGGCTATCGATGAATCTTCTATCGATAATATGGTAATTGCAGCCTTGATATTGATATTTTGACATTTTATGGCGATAAAGAGAGAGTTAGAAATAAAACAAGCTTAATGTCAGCTCGGAAAATAATCGTTTCTTTATTCATTTTATTCGTTTCATAACTCATTGAATGTGTCACTTTGAATGAATGCGACCAAACAAAAAAACATATTGTAGGCAAATATTATTAGACTGATACAAGAACTGATAAAGGCAATATTAAATGACATGCTCTAATGATAAGTAATCTCTGCCAATTGACAGATCATTTATTCTAACATTACGATAAGTATCTGAATTTGTGAATGCATTTGTTATCGCTTCAATTAAGGAATGAATAGTTTATGACTCGCATTCCTCATGATCAACTTTTCACATAAACAGAAAACGGCAACTCACAAAAGTTCACTCGATTATGTAATCGATAATTATCGAAATTTCACCATATTCATTCTATGCATAAAAAAGGCATACGTAATCGATAGCTCAAATCCACAAAAAGTGCTACCACAAAAGTACTTTTCGATAAATATCGATAGATGGCAAGGTACTATATCTTTAACAATTAATTTAGTAAAAACGTTGCTATTAACAGGCATAGATAATTGTAATTATCGATAACTATCGACGAATATAGATAAATATCGATAAATATCGATGCGTTTTTAAAAATATTTGTATAAATAGGTGAAAGAACTAAACAATGCTCACATAATTAAAGCTTTAACTACATGTATTTATCGATAGCTATCGATTAATATTAATAACAATACTCTGTATATTACTGGTCAATCTGTTCCAATATTTGTATAAGTAGCTCACAAACCTATAACCTATATAATTATCCCATGTTTCACAGTTAAGTATTCAGTATTGATAAATCAACTAATTGAACAAAATCATTGTTATCGCAGTAGCGTTTATTGATAACTATCTAAACTATCGATAGATAACAATTCATGATACTTGCTTTAAAATATGAAATAAATAAGCTCAAAGAGTTTCTTCACATAAGAGTTTAATTAGCCGACGTAATGACGTGACAAACGTGGCTCGACAGCTGATATACCCTGCAAATGGTAGACAATTGTGGGGCGTTGCCCACTCAGCCGCGTCTTGTTGACGGGTTCTCATGGCACCACTCGATGCGGCCGAGAGGCTGAAATTTCAGTGTGTACAGTTTGAATTTCGGTTTCACGATGGTTGATGGTTCATTGGGTTTCTTGGCACACACTCACTCACACACACATGCACACACACTCACACACAGATACACAGACATGTGTGAGGTGAAACATTTCACTTTCGTTTCGTTGGGCAAAAGCGAGCTTCAATTTGGCAATAATTGGATATTTTAATAAGCCCATTTTGCTGCTGCTACTGCTGCTTTCTTTTGGCCCTGAATGCAAATCGAAATTAAAATGCAGCCAACGACGCGCCCAACAAAAAAATAAAAAAAAAATGAAGAAAAATAAAACAATTCGACTTGTTTGGTTGCTGTTTAATTGTTTGCCAACAATTTGTATGTGTATGGCGCATCTGAAACAATGCGAGGCGCCTCCATCTGTTGCAGCAAACAAAAACAACAAGTAAAAAATGAAAGAAACGTAAGGCAAAAAATCTCTCAAAGCCATAAATCTGCACCTGGTCACGTAAATCTCATTTTCATTTTCACTTTCGTTCGAATTCAAACTATGTTTCATGTTTGGTGTTGTTACCCCCTTTTCACCGTCCCCCTGCCCCCTTCTCACTTCCCACTTTACCGCAACCTCCCGCACTAAATATTGTGCATTGTCTTGCATATTTTTTTTAACTATTTTTATTTTTGGTTTTTTTCTTTTGGCATTTTATTTTTATTTCTTCTGAAATGCCAAATTGTTTCTTAACGAGATCATTTGCATTTTGTTTTAACTCTTCTTCTCTCTTCTTTCTTTCCACACTTTTGAGACAGTTTTAATATCACAGTTTTTTTTTCTAATTTTTTATGATCTTTCTTTTTTTTGTAGTTTAATTGTTGACATTAAGATGATGTCAAACTGTCACTATGATTAGCCTCAAAATGAGAGCAGCAGACAAAGAGGAAATGATAAATAACTAATGCTATGAGTGAGTGAGATAGAAATATAAATAGTTAGAGGGAGAGAGAGAGAGAGACAGAGATATAATGGGGGTATTTCAGCTACAATTTCTGCTTTCTCAATATTTAGTTCAAATTGTTAGATTTAAGCTTCTTTTTTCACTAATGTTTCAGTTATAAAATCTTGAGAAAGTTTTGAAATTTACTTTTTGATAATATGTACTTATTTTAAGATCTTTTCTCATGCTCTTGTTATGTTTTTCTTTAATTTTAATTCTACACAAACCTCAAAATATTTAAAATTCATTTTTAGCTTCTTAAAATCACAAAAATTTATTTAAACAAATACAAACAAATTTGTTTTTTAATTTACACAAAATGTATTATTAGAAAATATTTAAAATATAAATAAAAATATTTCAAAGTATCTAAAATTTATTTCTAACTTTTAAAGCTGCAAGTTCTTTGAGAAAATATTAAATCTTGGTTCTAGCTAAGTTTTAAATAAATTTTAAAGATTTCGAATCGTATTCTAGAGTCAAAGACGATGAGGAAATTGAGTATTATTTTGGAAACTGGTCTCAGTTTCCGGCTTGCTTCTTTGGAGACAACAAATAAATAATAATTTATGTTTTTTTAAGCCCGCAGAGAGGCTGAGATGAGATGAGGGGATGATATCAAATGATGATTTGGACAATTTAAATCTATCAATGAAATATTTATGGCACCTGCATAGAAAGAAATAGCAAAAAGCTAACCTTGAAAGGCAAATCAATATGTAGTATAAATATATTGAAATCATTTGCAGATTGACGGCGGCTGGCGAAACAATCGATTGCATAATTTGTGTGTTGAATTTTTGCTTGTTTTTTCATTATTATTATTATTTTTTTTTTTTTTTAATTTGTTCGAAAAGTCAAAAGCCAAAAGCCAAACACAACTCAAATTATAATAATAAAGAGCGACTAATGCGTTAATTATGCGCATCTACAACAAATCTATCTAATCATATTTGATGAGCCGAGTCTTGACTCTGTTTCAGTTGTGTTATTTTATTTTTTTTTTCTCGTTTTAAGCAAGTATTTAGCAAAAACGAGTCGAGCGCCCATTAAAATATAATTTAGCTAATTTCTGTTTATATTTAGCCAGCTCTTTTGGCATTATTTTCGAGCCGCTTTTTGCCATTTAGCCAAATTTGTATATTGACGAAATCGCTAAATCTATATGAAAATGAAAGTTCACATAATGACTAGGCGCCACGCCCACACAGACAACAAGCAGTTATATTTTTATTAGTCCAAAAGTATACATATGTAACGGCATTTTCAATGCCATAAAATAAAGACATTGATTTGGCCTAAGGTGCTTAACATCATTTTACGGCTTATTAGTTATTGTTCATTTTTATACCCAATGAAAATGATTTATAATGGGGTATTATAATTTTTGCAAACATTTGTATAGGAAGCTCACAAATCAATAAAAACATTTTTTATATTCAATGAAAGTTATTTAAAATGAGGTATTTTTTGGAAATAATAGTGCATTTAATTTAATAATTTTGAATGAATACCAAAAATAAACAAAAAAAAATCTTATAAAGAAACAAAAATGCCTAAGAGCCTTTGTTTCTTTATTTATTTATTTAATTAATTACAGAAAAAGAGAGGGAGAGAGAGCAAATAATAATTCGAATTTAAACGGAATTATAAAATAAGAATGTGAACTAACAATTAAATAATAATAAAAATATAAATATTAATTTGACACTTAAAATCTATAAAATTGAGTTAAATTCAATTTAGTTGAATTATAAATTCTAGATATTTAAAAAATATTCGCTTCTATTTATGCCTGTCCATCTATCTGTTTTATTGTTTATATACACCTCTTTCGTTTAGTCAAATTGTTCCACTGTGCCGTAATTGATTTCGCAAAAGGCCGCACAAATATGAGAAATAAAGGTGGCAACAGCATTGGTAAAACAAGCGAATCATCGTTACACACACACACACACTCACACACTCACACACACATACGCACAATTAATACAAATAAAACAGTTACTCGGACAATATAAAGATACATTTGTATCCAAGTATCTCATCGATGAGTCGACAGTTTCTTTATTATTTTATGCTGTGTGACCGATGCGTGTTTTTAATGCAATTTCAATAACGCTGCAATTGGAGCTGCTTATTGTTATTGCTTTCGGCCATGTGTTGCTCAATCGCCTTTTACAAAATGGGTCAATCAGTCTGTCAGTCTGTCAGTCTGTCAATAATGGAGCTAAGCATACACGTGCCAGGGCCAACAGCTGTTGACCCATTAAGAACTTTCAAAAAATTGTTTTTGATTTTGTTTCTGTTTTTTTGTTTTTCGTTATTCGTTTTTATTTTTTTTGGCCAAAAGAAAGCCGAATAGAAATCAAAAGTAACAGAGAAACAACTGCTGCAATTAGTCAGGGCCAGCTTGCCATTTAAGCCCACATTTATGGGGTCGTATCTATACCGTTTTATCTGCGACTCGAACCATCTATGTATTCCCCATGTTGACTGCCAACTTCCGTCCCTAAAAACAAGACAAAAACTTTCTTAACTCAGCGATCACCAAATTTGCTCGCCTATCTATATATGTACTACTCCCCCCCCCCTCTAATTACCCCTCTAATTAATTTCACACCTCTTTTTGACTAACCCTTCTTTGACGGCGTTTTCAGCTTGTTCTTGCAACATTTTGTGCCACTGTTCATATGGAAATTCTGTTTGGCTTTTTAGACACAGCTTTCTTTCTTTCTGCCCTTTTTAGGCGGCAAATCGCGTATATAACTTATTAAGCCACTTAACGGTTCATTTAAGCCAAGAAGAAGATGAAGAGTAGCTACACAAACTTGAATACAATTTGTAAATAGACAGCGTGGTGTTAATTTTTGGAACATGTCTCAATAAAAAAGCGCATCCAATGATTATACCCAGCACCCAACGGAATAAAGAGTATTATAGCTTTGTGGCAGTGTTTTCAAATCAAATTGGCAGATTTCTTAAGCTTAGAAAATTTGTTTTGAATGTTTAACTTCTTTAATAAGACTACTTTAAGTAAAAAATACAAAAAAAAAACTTCAGCAAAATTTGAGTATATTTAAATTTAAAAGTATATTTTAATTATTTATTTTTTATTTTACATTTCTTCTTTTTTAATTTTTTGCTTTGGCAACAAGAACTTAAATTAAAAACAAACAAAAGTACTTTTTTAATTTTGCAACGATTTAAATTTCTTTGTACTTATGTACGTCTAGTTTTTGTTTTTGTTGCATTGCACTGTTTTTATATAAACGTATATTTTTATATATATTTTACACCACAGATTTTGGTAAATGCTAAAAGTACAAAGACTTTTAAATCATTTCATAATTGTGTAACAAATTAAAGAAAAAACAAATTCTAAAAATTTTAGTTCTCGCTTTTGAAATTTGGAATATAAGAAGAACTGAAAGTAAATAAATAACATACTCTCGAAAATAAATAACATATTTAAAAAATTCGATCAAAAGAATTATTTTATATTGAACTATATTAATAATTTTTTTTTTATTTTTATACTTTATATTAAAAACAAATCAATTTTTGTACTGTCTCTAGTTTTGTTTGCTTAGTGAGTATCTCGGTGTCAATCACACTCGAATGCGGTGTTCTAACTTGCCTATAAGTTGTTGCTGTTGTTGTGAATAAGTTTTGACAGCAACAACAACAACAACAGCAACAGTTGTCCACAGGCTTTTGACTTTCACATGGAGCAAACGTGAGTCAAGCCGAAGACTCTGTAGATTTCCAGACAGGCACGACAAACACACACACACACACACACATACAGTTATGCAATGCATGTGTGCGTGTGTGTGGTTAGAGTCAGCGACCCAAACAGCCGCCCACGCAACACACACACACACACAAATGGAGAGATTCCCCCAGACAAAAGTTGAAAAAAAAAATACAAACAAAAGCCAAAAAAAAAAAAATCAAAAACTTTCTCAATGAATCGCATGAAAAAATTATTTAAACAAAAATGCGACTACAATGTGAATACAAAAAAGCGAGCATGTGAGTGCATTCATTTGGTCATTCTAACAAATATTTCATATAAACATATTCATTATGCAATTTATGCAACTAACAGAATTATCTTTAAAGATTTCTTACAACATAACTGAACTGTTTGACAACAACAGCTATTCATATTCATTGCGAATGATTCATTATTCATTTCGACTATGAGTAATTTTAAGAGAAATACTACAGCAATTCTAGAATAGAACATCTGAAGATCACAACAACTTTCGATATTGTTATGTCAATCTTATATGAATTAGAGCTCAAGCTAATATTGTATGCAACGATTGGTTTGATAAATTTGAAAATACAAAATCACACCTTAAATTTTTAAATAATTACAAAAGTATCAAGTTGAAGTTAATTCGTATTTCGAGTATACGAATATTAAAATCAAAACCAGTTTTACTTAGTTAATTGAGTTCTTTATAAGATTTCAATTGATTCAGGTATTTCTTAAGCTAAGCTTATAAAATTTTCAAATATTCTTCGTTTTCATGGACCAAATATTTTGATTTGCATTCACAGTACTGAGAAGAAGTTCAAGAGATATTCTAAAAAAAACTCACTTCAACACTTTAACTTATTCATCTAATTGTAAGTAGCAGTCTGTTCATATTTGCATTTTGCAACTTTGACTTGTTTGATTGTTAAGCTCATCAAAAACCCGTTTAATTCTCCAATATTCTTTGAATTTAAGACACTCATAACTTTTGAATAAAATGAAAGTAAAATTTTGAATAAAATGTGAAAGATGTTTTGTTATTTTAATCTTCGATTTGCTTTAAAAGTTCTTCCAAAAGAATCACGAATAATCGTTCGCTGTCACACACGCATTCTTAAAACACTCGAAACACTCGCTTTATACTCACTCTATTAAAAATGAAAGTTTAGATTAAAAATATATTCATTTTAATTAACAATTTGCTTTGTTGAAACATTATTCAAAAATATAATTTATTATCAAAGATGGACTTATTTTCATTTTTAATTTCTCTTCAGTTGAATACTCGAATTTCTTTGGATATTGTTCTCAACATTTTCTGAGTATTCGCTCTTTGGCACACACTCATTTACACACTCGAAACACTCGCTTTATACACGTTCTATAATATAATAATTAATTATGAATTGAACATGCATTAATTTTACTCTTTCAAATGTTTTAAAAGCAACTCTCAAAAATGTCCCAAGATTCACACTCATTATTCATTTGACTCATTATTCACTTGCAGTACTCACCTTGGCATTGGGCTGCTGCTGTTGCAGCTGCAGAAAGGTGGCAACGCCATTGCGCACACGATTCTTGACACCGCGGACGGTGCCCCTCGAGGATCGAATTGTCGATGCCAGCTGCGAGGCGATTCTCACATCCTTGTACCCCACAAAGGCATCCTCACCCTCCCCCTCCGCCTCCCCCTCCCCCTCCTGCTGCTGTGGCAAGTTGTGTGCTGCCGCATAATCCAATCCAAGCCCGAAACTGCGATAATTGTCATGCTCATTGACATGGAAATTGTAATATTGATCTGCCTCGAACTGCAGCGGTCTGCCATCGATTTTGGTGGCGGGCAACACGACACGTTCCTCGCCCTCGCGACTGCGTATATCGTGCAACAGCGAGTGTGGCAGCAATGAGTTCAGCTTATGCGGTGTTGTTGCCGCCTCGCTGGAGTGCAGGGAGTCGCAGCTCAAGGAGCTGCTGCTCTCGTCCTCGCACTCCTCGCTCTCGTCCGTCAAGCTGCAGGCGCGTTGCACGTGTGGCACGTGTTGTTGTGGCATGCCACATGACACCAGACTCGAGCTGTTGCTGTTGTTGTTGTTGCTGCTGCTGCTGTTGCTGTTGACACGTATGCGTGTTGTCTTCAAATGCAGCTGCAATTGAGGCGTGTTGCTGCTGCTCTTAATGTTGCTGTCGTTCGACTTGTTGTTGCTCTCCAAATCGCTGCCCGTGCCGCTGTCGAGCGTCTCGCAGGGCGAATATTGTCCACTTGATACCAGATAACACAGCTGATAGGGCTGCTGTTGTTGTTGTTCTTGCCGTTGCTGCTGCTGCTGCACTTGCAATTGTTGCTGCTGTTTGAGCTGCAACAACATGTCGCTATTGCTCTGACTGTCATTCAATTTGACCACACTGATTTGTTTGCCCAACTTGCGGTAATCGGCAGCTGTTGCTGCTGCTGTATCTGCACCTGCAACTGTTGCTGTTGCTGTTGCTATTTGTATTTTGACCGTGTGCTGTGCATCGGTCAGCGCACTCGTTGCCGTTGTCCAATCGACTAACATCAACTGACTAGCATTGTTGCTCTCAGCAATTTCACCAGCTGGCAACACGTTTCTAACATCAGCAGCAGCAGCAGCAACATTGCAGCTGATTATTGTTGCTGCGCCTGACGCAGCCTCAACCTCAACCTCTGTCGCTGTCTCTTTCTTTTGCTCTTGCTCTTGCTCTTGCTCAGTTTCCATCTCAGCTTGGCCAATGCGCAGCAGCAGCTGTGGATACAATTTTGTTGCTGTTGCTGTTGCAGTTGCCGCTGTGTTGCAACTCGTTTCCAAATCAACTTTAGTTGCATGGTCAACTTGCAGCGTCTGCAAATTGCTCATGTTGCTGGTGTTGTTGTTGTTGTTGCTGCTGTTGTCGCCAAATGCCAACAACATGCTCTGTGACTTGAGCGACATTTCGTCGCTTTCAATGTTGTTGCTTTTGTTGCTGTTGTTGACTGTTGCTGCCTTTGGCTCAGCTTCAATTATTATTGAAATACCGCGCAGCGGCCTTTGCTCTTGTTGTTGTTGTTGTTGCTGTGGCTGCAAGTGAGCAGCTGTTGCTGTTGTCGTCGACATAGTTCTGGCAGCAGCAGCAACAGCATTTGGTAATTTGATGCGCCGCCAATATCTAATTTCAATTTTTTATGCAATTGTCGTTGGCAGGTTGCAGATAGCAAGTTGCAACTTGTTATTGCTACTGTCGCTGTTGTTGTTGTTGTTGTTGTTGTGCTATTTCCAGTTGTTAGTTGCCGCTGACCGTTGCAACGCTTTACAGTTAGTTGGCCGCATGCAGATTTGCCTGCAACAAAAGAAACAAAATGCAATAAGTAAGAGCGGGAGAGAGCAACAAATAGAGAGACAGAGTGAGAGAGAGAGAGAAAGAGTGTGAGAGAGAAAGAGAAAGAGAAGTTGCTGCAGCTACAACCTGCTTTGTAGTGCTGTCAGAATTTCATGAACTCAAAAAGCTAATGTAATCAAATAAAATATCTGGCAAAGATAAAAAATATTTCTTAAATTTGTATACTGAAATATCGTTAAATCGTAAAAAACATCAAAATGTTTACAGAAATCTGTCCGTAATTTAAAAACTTACATTTTTTGCTTAAAAAACAAAATAAAAACAGATAACTGAACGTCGGAAATAATTCAGAAAAGCCTTTTAAAGAATACACTTAGGTATTTTAAAGCCAAATCATTTTTTAAAAAAGTCAAGTTTCAAACTAAAAAAAGTTTAATATAATACCTAAATCAATATCTCAATTATATACTCTACATTTTCCTCAAATTTTATACTATATATTTAATTTATTCATCTACTTTTTTATTTAAAAATTTTATATCTTCAATTAATTGTTAATTTCAGCTTATTTATTTTGAATCTTAAGTAAAAAATAACTTTTTTTTGTCGACTGCTTTAGTTAAATTAAATTAAATAAATTCTTTGGTGTATTAAAACAGACAAATCACTTTGTAATTTAAATATTATATTATATATACGTACATATTTTTAGCTTTATTGCTAAATTTTAAATTAATTGTTGTGTCGGCTGCTTTTAGCCTATACATATATAAATAAATTCGTTGGGTAACCACAAATTATAAAACCCAGCAAGTTCTAGCTAGAAAATAGCTAAAATGTCAACACTGCAATTTGCTACACCTACAAGAGACTTGGCCAACTGACTGACTAACTGGCCAACTGGCTGGAATTTGGTTATATGTTGGCTCACAGCATGAGCTTGACATTTAAGCCACAAGATGCGAGAAGAAGCAACAACGGGACAGACAGAAAGACAGAGAGACAGACTGTATAATAAATGTTAAAAGCAGCAAAATCAACAACAACAACACAAAGCAGATGAAGAAGCAGCTGAGAAATAACAATAATCATCATAAGAATGATAAAAAAAAAGCAAAAAAAAATTTTAGAAAACCGCACAAAAAGCAGTCAGAACAACAGAAAAAAAACCAAAAAAAAGCGAACATCAACAACAACGAGAAGAACATGATAACTTTTAAATATGCGATTTGTGTTTAAAAGGAAGCATCGACGAATTTGCTATGCGCTTTAGTGGCAAAGGGTATTAGAAAGCCAAAGTAGATGTTCAGTTTAATAAATTTAATTAGCTTCAATTAGATTAAGTTCGAAACTTATCTTTTTGAAATTTTTTTAAAAATTCGAATAATTTCATATAATTCTGATATCTTATAAAAAAAAACCTAATTACGCCATAAAATCTAACGACGAAAACATTTTCATGCCTTTAAAATTTTGACTTCTTCGAAGATATTTGTTTTCAAAAAGACTACGAGGTAAAAGTCTAGTGACGAAAACATTATTATGCCCCAAAATTTCTGATATCCAATTTTGTGACGAATAATATTAACTTTTACATATAAATTATAAAACAAAAATTTTTGTCACTCGGCACATTGCGCTAAAATGTCCCAATTCTTCATACCAAAAAAAACTCACTAATTTGCGCAGTGCCGAATGCAAAAATGTTGTTTAAAATAATTTACATGTAAAACTTAATATTATTCGTCACAAAATTGGATGTTTGGGGCATAATAATGTTTTCGTCACTAGACTTTTACCTCCTAAAGTCTTTTTGAAAACAAACATTTTCGAAGAAGTTTAAATTCAATTTCACTTAGGATCTGATCTATGAAGTATATCTCTAAATACAAACGTAAATAATTTAATATAAAAAATATTCCAATGTAAAGAAAATAAACTCCACGTAAAAAATAAGTAACTCTTCTATAAAAATAAAATTTTAATTCTCTACTAAAAACTTTTATATTGTATAGGAAAGAGCCAAAGCTAAAAGCAACCAAAACTTGTCAGTCAAATTTGTTGAACCTACTCAATGGTATTTCAATGGAATTCCTCAACAACGATTTAACAATAGATGGCGCCACAATATGAAAACAAATCTGGTCAAATAATTGTTGGACTAAAAAATTAAAGAAAAAAACAGTCAAATTGTTATTTATTTCTTATAATTTTAACTATTTTGAACTTGTTATTTATTATTATATTATAAGAAAAAAATGAAATGCCAAGCATCAAAATATTTTATATTGTCAAAACAATTACTTAAATAACTGTTTAATTGATTTTAAAAGCAACAAGAATTCACAATAGATGGCGCCAGCTCAAAAATCAATTAGACTCGTATTCACAGTTGTCGAACAAAACAAATAGGCCCAGTTAATGGAGCGCACATCATCGAAAAGTATAAAACCCAAAATAAATAATAATAATCAAGAAAAAGGGGGCGCTGTTAAGAACAAGATTTACATACATTTGAATTACCGCCAAGTGGAACTGGGCCTGCGGCATTTTGTATTTTATTTTCGAGGGCAAAGGAAGAGGAGAGGGGCAGTGGCAGGGGCAGGGGCAAGGGGGTAAACTGGCTAAAGTGGTTAACTGGTTACACTTGAACCTGGCCAGTTGACCAGTTGACTGGGATGAACAGCAGTTCACAGATAACACAAAGAAATACAAATATATTTGCAGTCGACAGGTCTTACCTCTAAATGTTGTTGTTGCTGTTGTTGTTGTGAATGTTGCTGCTGTATTTGTTGCTATTGCTGTTGTTGTTGGCCTGCATTCGCCGCTTATTGCACATAAATTTCATTTGGGCGGCACGAAAACAAAAACAAAAATAAAGAAAATGTGCAGCACACACACAAATGCAAACACACACACACACACACGAGTGTTAGAGCGGCACAGCGCATGCGTGTGGGCGGGAAAGAGATGGCACGCAACACGCACTCGCGTTTCCTTTGCAAAGCTTTTGATTGAGATTTCAATTTCGTTTACAGATTTTTTCTTTTACTTTATTTGATTTTCGTTTTTTTTTATTAGTACAATTTTGTCAGATTTCAGTTTTTGGCTTTTGGCTTTGGGTGTTTTTTATTTTTAAGATGACGCGTCGCGTTCAACTCGATTCAAAATCGCGCTGGCAACTGAAAACCGCAGCAACAAAGTCGCGTTGGGTTGGCGTGTTTTGCCAGGGATTTTTCGTTGTTGTTGCTGTTGTTGTTGTTGCTGCTGTCGATTTTTGTTGTTTTCTACATGCCGACTGCGACTGCTGTCGCTGTCGCTGCCGACGCCGACGCTGCCGCTGCTGTTTCTTTTATTTTTTAATTTTTGCTTTCAAGCAGCCAAAAGACGACGACGACAACGAAATTACTTAAAACAACAAGCACAGCAGAAACAACAACAACAATAGCAACAACAACAACAATCACAGCAAGCAGTCAGTCTCAGCCTCAGTCGCAGTCGCAGTCATAAACGTTGCGCCGACGCAGCAGCAGCGACGCGTCGCGACGTCAGCAGCAGAAACAATGCCAGCTGAGAATTTGTTTACGTGCGCAGGCGCACAGTCGGCGCTGACGTCGACGTCGACGTTGACGTTGCCTTGCCGCTCTGCCCCGCCCACCTGCTGCTGTTGTTGTCGTTTGTTGCCAAAGTTAATTGTGTGCGGCTGCCACAGCTGCCCCAAAGTGCTGCACAGTGGTAACTACCTAAGCAAAAACGTTTCTTTCTCTCGCTCATTGCTTAATTTATGTTATTTACTCATTTATTAAATTATTTACTTATTTAAATACAGTCGAACTTCCCTAACTCGAATCACCATTATCCACGAAAAAGTTCGAGTTAGGGAGACTTCGAGTTAGGGAAGTAGAATTGTATGAAATTTGCCTAGTATTGCCACTCGATTTTGTTCGAGTTGAGAGACTTCGAGTTAGGGAAGTTCGAGTTAGGGAAGTTCGACTGTATTTATTTATTTATTTGCTTGTTAATTTATTTATTTCTTATTTATTTATTTAATCACTTATTTATTTTGTATTTATCTATAAGCGACGTATTCAAATATAATATTTAAGTTAAATTAATTAAACAAAAAGTTAAATTAACATTAAAATAAAAATTAACTTTTAATTTAAAATTGAAATAAAAAGAAGTTTATATCTGCTATGTATACAAAAAAAGTCCAGATATACCCAATCAGATTAATTAAGTTTAAAAAAAATCTATACTAAGACCAAAATATTGAATTTGTATTTTGAAGCTTAGCCTCTTTTTATTTTCATTTTGTTTTTTATATTTAATTCTTTTAAATCTAGCTATTTTAAGAAATCAAAATTCTAGCAGCTGTAGTCTAAAAAAAGTAAAGGGCGCTTCAGACGAGCACTTTTTCAACGACACTTTTTGTCAAAAAGAGATTTTGTCGTGTCCGTGTCGCTCACTCAGTAGAACGTGTTCTATTTCCATCGGTGAGCGTCGGTTTTTCACCGACGCTTTGAAATTTTGTGTGGTTACACGACACGGGCAGCTTTTTGGCTAAATGTGTCGGTGAAAAGTACTCGTCCGACCCGGCCTTAAAAATAAACTCATGTTAAATGAAAACAAATTTGCCTCACAACACAAGCGAGTGTTATCGATAAACGATAACAGCTCTTTCTTTGACTTGCGCGTAAAACCAAACTTTTAAAGCGCCATACATATTTATTTGGCATTTGGCAATCAACCTGTTGTTGCAACAAGTGCAACAACTGTGTGGAACCAGTTAGTTGCCATTTTTGCACTATTTCGTACCACTGTGCATACCACTGTCGGCCACATACTTTAAACGTCGACTTTTGCGGCATTCGTCTCAGCTATTTCATTTATTTCGCCTGCCTCATTCTACATACACACACACACACACACACAAACACATATACATGTACACCTGGGCATGGCTCAATGGGTTTTCTATCTCTCTCTTGCACAAACTCACTTTCTCTCTCGCTCTCTTTATCTTTAGCTCGCTCTTTACATATTTCTGCATTGTTGTTGCTGCTGTTGTAATTGCTGTTGTTGTTGCTCTTGTTGTTGTTGGCGCCTGAGGTTCGTCTAGGTTCGTCCGTCTAAGGTTGACTAGTTGTCGCACAGTGGAACAGAATGGCAAAAGCTAGTTGTAAAATTCGAATAAGCATATCGAAATCCATTAAGCTTACCGATAAGTTAGGGGTTAGCTATTATATATTATTGAACAATGAACTCTACTATTACTATTACATACACTCAGACCAACATTTATTCGTACACACTTTTTTTACTATAACAGCTATGTAAGTCAAGTCTTCACAGTAAAAATATATTTGGAAAGGGCGTTTAAATTTCGTTTAAATGACGCAAAACTTTCCTTAACCCATTAAGTACCCATTGAAAATTTTGAGTTTAAAAAAGTTAATTTTTAAACTTTTTTCCTCGATTTTTTACAAAAAATATTATGATGCAAAAAAATTCTTCAAACAATTCTTAAAGTGATTGAAAAAAAATTTTCAAAAATCATTTTTAAATTTTTAAAATTGCTATAAAGCCATTTATTGTGTAAAAAGTAGGAATATGGGGTTAAAATAGTTATTTTTAGGATTTTCAATAATTATAAATAATACTAGCAAAAAGATTTTTGAAAATTTTTTTTTGCAATCACGATTTTAACATTTCGATTTAAAATACGATCAATAACATGAATTTGCACCACTAATTAAGCTTGTAGAAAAATTTAAAAAATGGCCTTTATCACCCACAGTACAAATGCAAACGATGCCGCTGTCGCTGCCGCAGTCGACGTCGACGTCGATGTCACAGCTAGCGTCGCTGCTGATGTTGGCTTACCATTTAACATGTCTGTTATCGATCGATTGGAGTTGTCGGTAGTTGTTGTCGGTTGTTGTTGCTGCCACAGAAACTATGCCAACAATTTGTGTGCAGGTGTCGCGGCAACAACAGCAACAAAAGCAACAACAACAGCAAAATTAAAATTGACAATCGACAACAAAATTCCATCAATTGTTGTTTGATGCATTCTTCGATTTATTATTGTTTTTTTGATTTTAGTATGTGTCTTTAATTTGTGTTCGCCTGACTGAATTTTTACATTTACATTTATGTACACTCACGTTAACATTTGCTTTTATGTTACATTTACATTCAAAATTAACATTTTACATTTATGCAAAACATTTCGAATTTGTGTGCGCAATCAACAGAGAGCCACAAAAAAATTTAAATAAAAAGGTAAATAAAAAAAGGTAAATTAAAAAAAAGATACTTATGCTCGCCTGCTGGCCAAGTTAGCGAGACGGCAAATGGCTAAGCTTGCAACTTGTTGCAACTTGTAATTTTCCGCTAATTTGAAGCGCAATCTGCGGCCGAAGAGACGGCTTTATCAGCATAGACTACCTGTTAGCCGCACTATTCTCTCCTCTCCTCACCTATCCTTCCCTTTTCCCTCCTCTCCTCTTCCCTCGTGTCTTGCATCTTTTGCAGTTCCCCATCCCAACTCTTGGTCACTTGGCCAACTTGATTTCCGCTTGTTGCGCTTCGTTGCCAAGCGCAAGGCCAGGAATAACTTGGGTGCGGGGGCAGGGGCAGGGGCAGAGGCGGGGGCAAAGGGGTTGATAGGGGGACTCGAGCTGGACAAGTCAGTGGCGTTATTACTTACCGTTAGGCATGCATGCTGTGTTGCAGAATACGCAGAATACCGACAAATCCAACCACAAACAGAACCAGACTCACTTCTATTCAGTTCCAGCATCAAAAGCTCACACTTCCTCTGTTAACAGCTAAAGCCCAAAAGCTTTAAGGCTGCTCGCAAAAAGCTTTCAAAGCTTTCAATTAGCGAGGTTATGTACCAATTGTCCTGTTATTTTCATTTATTTAGAACAGCCTTTAAATGGAAGTGTAACTTAAAGTTTATATATTTATTTTTAATCCCCTTTAATAATCGAATATAATTTTGTATCCAGATTTTAAACATTTTCCATGATTTAAAATGTAAACTAATTGTTTTTTTTTTATAACTAAAAATATTTAGATATTTTGATTTTATTAAATAATAAAAAAAATTTATTTTTTCAATTGCTTTTCATTCTTTTGAGCAAATAAAAATTGTTAAATTTAATACAGAGTTAATTTCATTCCCTGAATTTCGCTAAAAAATTAAACAACGAGTTTTGTTGAACTTTTTACACAATTTCTTTATTGTCATTAGGTAAATTATTGTTATGGTTCATCATTAGCAAATTTGCAACAAAGTCGTAATGATATTGAAGTTAACATTATATACATATGCGTACTTGCAATACATATTAAAATAGATTGTAGTTTACATACTGATAATCAGTACAATTGCTTGCTCTGTATTCCAAATAATAAAAATTGCATTACATATGCAATATTGTAAAAGTTGAAAGGAAATAAATGAGGTCAATAATACAATAAAATTAATAATACAAAAATATTGAATAAGTGATTTTTGACTAATTAAACAGAAAACAAAATAATGATAAAATATTTTTTTTATTAATTTATGAACTAATTAATAATTGTCAATGACATTAATAATTATTAAAATTATGAAACAATTATAATATGCATTTATAAATATGAAGATAAATAATAATTCTCCAAAAATAATAGTTGACAATAAAAGATAAATGCTAAAAGTAATAAAATCATAGGGCTACAAACGAAGAATGAAACAATGCTATTCAAAAAATAATGGAAAAACCATAACATAATGAATTTAAAGCTAACAGTAAGATTTTCATTATTTATTAAAAATGTATATTTTTTAGGCATATTTTGAATGCACGTTTAATATGATATCGCCTTAAGCTAGACATTTAGTTGATTCTTTTACTTTTTTCTTTTTTTGTGTTTATTTTTATTCGTTTCGATTTAATATTTGTATAAGTGGGGCTTTTTAGCGAACTGTAGGTTGGGTTTTTGATTCGGTTTTGGAATACGGGGATAGAGTTTTACGTTGTATATGTATATGGCTTTAAAACCGCATTCATAATTATTGTCAACATCGATAACACTTAATACAGCTAAATACATACATATGTATTTATATGATCGTATGCATGTTTGTATATACTATATAAGATATACTATATATAAATGGTTAGATGTATGTATACATGTAAATAAATCGTTCGATTTTCATTGTAACACACATAAATTAAATACATTTTAGTTTTATATAATATAATAATATCTGTATATATATGTATGTATATAATTTAATATAATATAATTTGTAGAACAATCTCTTCAATAGTTTTTTTGGTATATGCGATGATAATTTGTAGCTTATCAAGTATAATTATTATCGGCACTCCCGATTTATGTATATATGTATATGTTAGCATTCGTAGTACATTCGATAAATCGATATCGGCTAGAGATGAACGGTTTCGTTATGTTAGGCATTTTAAAATACGAGTATACAGTACTTTATATCAGCGATGGCTCCCGGAGCCACTGCGTGCCCACCGCTGCTTTACATACGAGCATGCTATAGATCTATATACTATATACATATAGTTTATATACTTCCGTCGCATACTCGTAATTAGTTCTGTATTTTACAACTGATCGGAACTCATGGATATAAACTATATTTGCTCTTATCACTTTCAGCTCTAACTAGTCTCTTTTCTTAACTCTTCTTTCTCTTCTTCTGTCTGTCTTCTTCTTCTACTTCTTATTATTTTGTTTATTATAATTTGATAAGTCGACGTTCAGATCATAAGTTCGATGGAAATCAAAGAGTTTTTCCTATAAGCATTAACAATTATTTTCGTTATAACAATAAAAATCGAGTAAAACAATTAGAAACATTTTGAAACATGTATATTGTATACATTGTACCCAAGCAACAGGCATACACGACTCGAATCAAATTGCGATCAAATCTTAAGCTAATTTTTGCAGTTAACATAGGAATATATCTTTTAATTAATACAGGGATACAGGGTATCTGCTAGTCAAGCTAAATTTAATTGTATTTTTTTTTTAACGCGATATGATATGATATGAAATAATTGTAGCACACACAGAAAGCTGAGAATGTTGGATTATTGTGAAAAGATGGATTCTTATCATTTTGTAGGTGGTGCTCTGTCTTAAAATTAAAATAGACATGTAACTATATTGAGATCAGATACATAGATCATGTTGAAACTAAACCGAATATGATATGGTATTGGTAATATCATTGCTTAATCAATACAAACACGAAGAATAATTTAAAACAAATCACAAACCGTTTGAATAAACCTAAAAACAACATTAAATACATACGTTAAGATGCTTCAACATACAATAGTACAATACAATATATAATATATATGATAATACAGATACAAGTTACCATTATAGTTATGTATACTTAATAGTAAATAATTATAGGTTTATATGTATATAGTTATATTAGATTTAGTCAGCAATTTTTAGCAGCTTAAGCCTAGTACCGACGTGAGATAAATTTTTAGCGGCGGAAAATGCACAATATTTAGCTGTCGACGAGCGTAAAGCCAGAGTTGCCAATGCAGCACGGAAAAATAACATAAAATGGAATGGTAACTCTATGCGTCAGCAGCGGTTTATTTTAAATATGAACATGCAGAACTGATTTGCAAAAAAGAGGAGAGAATAGGCAATGAAAAATGTATATTAATATTAATAGAGGAGAAATATGCAATGGCACGCAAGCACAGCGGGTATTTGGTGCACCTATCGCTATTGAACTTTTCACGTGGATTCTCCCTCTAATTTAATGAACAAATACAAATGTCGGCCTCTTCTCCACCTCATTAATTAGCAGAATTTTGTCTGCTGTCTCGAAAAGATCCAATCTGCTGTTTTTTGTTAATTTCACCGCCATTTCTTTTGACTTATTGTGAGAGAGTGAGATAGATAGATACCGAAATATTTAAGAAATATATTTTTCGCTTGGCTTGACAGCTGTTTCAAACAGTGCTGGATAACGCCCGTTCCTTATCTGGCAACTCCGTTTTTAGTTGACGTGCGGACCGACAAGCGGAGATAAATGTCGTCTTCTTCTTATTCACCTTACGCCAGTGTTTTTTTTATATGGAGTTTGACCTTACGCTAGGCCTTTTTCTGACGTCGGTACTAGGCTTTAATGAGATAACCTTGCAGATCCATGAAAGGTTTATATTTATAGATATACATATATATATACATATATATTTTGCTGATCCGATTTGAAGCTTTTTAAATAATGCTTCTATAGTTAGAATAATTTGCGTCAGTTGAATATAAATTATAGCTGTCTTTAAAAAATATCGTTTAAAATTGAGTTTTCAGCCGAAGAATATTTTTTATTCCCTCGATAAAGATCGGACCATCAGTTTAATTTTAATTACCGCTGTTATTGGATATATCGTTTTAAAATTAAGTTATAATCTGAAGAATATTTTGTATATTTTCAGTTCGATAAATCAAAGTTTCAATATTTCTCTCGATAAATTTTGGATCATCAGTTTAATTTAAATTACAGCTGTCATTGGAAATATCGTTCTAAAATTGATATTTCAGCTAAAAAATGATTATTATTTTTTCAGCTCGATAAATCAAAGTTTTAATTTTTTTCTCGATAAGTATCGAACGATCAGTTTAACATAAATTTTAGCTGTCATTGGAAATATCGTTATAAAATTTAGGTTTCAACTTAAAAATATTTACTATTTTTTTCAGCTCGATAAATCGAAGTTTAAATTTTTCTCTCGATAAATATCGGACAAAATCTATTGAAATAATCTGCAAGAGTATCTAAAAATTCGGTTGGCCGAAAAAAATCGATTCTTTCTTCGAAACTTTGCTTTCTTTTCGTATCGTCTCGCTTTTGGATTGTTTTCTAGAAATCAGATTCAAATATGGCATACGACGGATATACGAAATTGGATATGTATGCGTACATATGTATGCATATGTATGTATGTGGGTTACACCATAAAACAAAAAGCTATGACAAAAACAACAACACACATAAATATACCGTAACATGCTTTGTGGAATGCATTTCACAGACAAAAACAATAACAATAACAAAACTGACTTTTATTATTATTTGTATTTTTCTTACTAATTTTTGTTGTTTTTTCACTTTGCTTTTTTTTCTTTATGCCATAATTATCATAGTGTATATTGAACATACTAATGAAGTTATGCGGAAATATTTTCTAGATTTTTTTCTGGTTGTTGTTTAATTGTTGTTGTTATTATTTTTGTTGTTGTTGTTGTTGAAACCGCGCACTTGACGCTGAGTTCACCATTTAGTTTCTGCCTGTTCCTGTTGCAGTTTCAGTTTCAGTTTCCAGTTTTCATTTTCTTTTGTTTACATTATTATTAACTTCTTTTAGTTGTTGTTATTGTTGTTCGTCTTTCGAGCAGTCTTTGGGAACATATTACATACAATAGTAAGGGTATTAAATGTCGTTACCGACGCTGCTTTTCCATCGGTGAGCGAGTTTTGCATTTCGTTTTCTCCATTTTCAATATATTTTTTTTTTTTTTTTTTTTTTTTGGCTTTTTTTATTGTCCGTATTTACAGTTAGTTGCATTTGATTTTATTTGCCTTTTTTGTGTGTTTCCTTGCGTTTTTCGCTTTTATTGTCTTTGTCAATTTGTGTTTGTTGCGCTGCGTTTATTCCTCCTCCTCCTCGAGCGATTTCTCGGGCAGACCGTATTTGGGACAACACATGCCCTCCGTGCCGTCCATGTTGAAGCAGAAGACGCTGCGCTCCAGCTCTGTGGGCTCATGGGGCACAATGCCGTGCACCTCCTTCAGCTCCGCCTCGGGGAACCAGGCGGGATCCGAATCCTCCACCACCTTGATGCCACAAAGGCTGCGGACGAGTTCAAAGAAAGCGAAAGGAAAAGTCTTTAAATTATCTGTTCATCAGCTAAAATCATGTAAAACTTGATAATCGATAACTGCGATAATATTCATTGACGATACTTAAATTTCAAATTAAAACTTGATTCTCAATAATTATGTATATAACTAGTAGTTAATTTAGGTCAATTTTATTTAAACCCTTTTATAAATTAAAAAAAAAATTAAATAATACTTAAATATTTTTTTTTATTTAAAAATCATAGTTATATGCAAAGCTATTATTTTCAATTGTAATCATAAAAATTGAAGATATGTAAAAAAAAATCTTTGTCTAATTTAATTTAAAAAAAATTGTGTTTGAAAATTTAATGCAAATTCACAAATATTTAATAAAAATACGAAATCAAAGAATAAAATAAAACCCATTTACAATAAAAATAACCTTTTAATAAATATTTAAATTTCATTATTCCTTTCATTTAATAATACTTTTATTTATATAAAAAATATTTTTTTTTTTTAAGTTTTTTTAGAAAAATAATCAAAATCAAACAACGTATGTTTAGGAAATGATAATTCAAAACAGTGGTTCCAAAAATGCCAAAAGCCTAACCCATGGGATAGGAACACATAATTTTGCCGGTATCGCAGCCGTCCAGTGTTGCCAGGTTAGCTTATTTCAGGCTAGGTCTAGCATATTTGAAAATGGAATAGCTTATACAATTTACAAAAAGCTTATAGCCATAAGTCTAGCATATTTCAAAGTTCATATAGCATATTCCAGCAAAAAAATGTATTCGTGACATTAGCAAAATATTTGATAAGTTTAAAATATTTTACGATGATTTCATTGATGATTTTTAATCACAAATTGATAAAATTAATCTTATTAAATGGATTATACCATTAGTGTAGTCATTAACACTGTCAAATTTTAGACAGAGGTGCTTTTTTTTAACTATTATTTATAATGATTAAATTTAAATAAAGTCCTACTGAGTCTACATGTTTTCTTGCATTTGGCTATACTAGCTTGTTGTTCAGGATATATTTTTTATTTTAGCTTATTTTAACTGAGAATCTAGCTTATGCGGGGGCTCAACACCTGGTTCAACACGTAAAGAGAGAGAAATTCTCTCAGAGAATGCGTATGTTTCTATAAATAGCACGTTCAACAGCTCGTGCTCTTACGACCACGGTTGTAAACTGTGACCGTTAAAAATAGCCAGATTTGAATAAGCAAATTTTGAAGAAATAATATAAAAATATGGTACTGTTTTTTAGCATTCTGTTATTTTATTTCTACCTTCTTTCCATTCTAATTCAGAAATAAAATACAAGTTTGCTAAAAGATAGTACCATATTTTGATATTATGCGAGACGCATCAAAAAAACTTACCGTAGTAAAGCGACGAGGGGAATCCAGAGAATGGAGGAAAGAATCAGTGCAAAGGCGACGACAATGCACCAATGAGGCCACTCCATGGACTCGGTAGCGCCCTTGGCGGCGATCCAAGCGGGATAGCTGCTGCCGTCGGTGATCAGTTGATAGAGGGAGGCCAGGAGGATGGTCACCATGGCGCAGGGCGACAAATACTTCCAGCAGAACATCCAATAGAAGCCCGGCCGCGAGCCCGTCATCATCTCAATGTCATCCGAAAAGCGTCGCACTCCGTAAATATAACTGATCGAGAGGCATTCGAAGAGTGCGATAATCAGAAGCGGAAAATTGCCGGCAAAGCTGTCCATCAGCTGGAAAATGTAGCTGCCAGCGCCGTTGGCAAAGCACATGGAAATCAGACAGCAGGACAGACAGAGAGCCTGTATAAGGAAAACAAAGGATTGAAGAGATTATCCGAAAATAGAAACAGAGAAAAGTATAACTTACGCCAACGATCCATTCCTTGGGCAGATTGGGAAAGAGCTTCATGTCCACGAGAGATGTAACCACGCCCTCCAGCGTCCCAAACTGCGAGTCGATGCCCAGCGTGAAGAGCATGAGGAAGAAGAGCACGGCCCAGAGCTGGGCGCCCGGAAACTGATTGATCGCCTCCGTAAAAATGATGAAAGCAAGACCAGTGCCCGATGCGCTCTTCAATAAAATAAAATCATTTAATACAATACTTTTAGAAAATTAAAGAAAATAAAGTTAAATGGTTTGATTTAGTTAAAAAAAAAAAGGAAAATTTAAATACGAAAAAGTTGCTCCGACTAAAATTCAGTTATCATAGGATATAAAAGTCGTATATTAAGCAAATTTAGTCTGTTTGTGCATAACATCTATATTTTTTAAAGAAAAAGATCTAAAAATAAATATGGTGAGTTTATTTTTTGGCCAAGCATTAGTTTGATTGTAAACTGTTTTTTTTTCAAATTTGCTCTGCATTTTTAAGATAAGCCCGTATCAAGTATCGCAAATGATGATTTTTTTTATATCTTAAGATCAAAAATTCCATAACTTTAAATACACTTATACACTTTCAACCATTTAATTGATCCTTTCCAAAAATCGTTGAATGGATTTTCATCAATGATGATTAAATTTCAGCAATTAAAAAAAAATTAAATGGGTTTAATCATTATAATTAATCGAAATAAAATTAAATTCACATGTAATTATTCTTAATAATTTTGATTTTTTTTTTAACAAAATAAAAATTACAATTTATTTGTGAATTATGGGTAGCATTTTTGTCCAGTATCGTTGAATGTCCTTAAAAAAAGGAACCCAAAGAAACTCAAGGTTTTTTTTTTATTCACTTCGCGATGAATCAACGAATTACACTGTGCTACAAAATTTAGTTAAAATGAAACTTCTGAGATGGGACATAGCGTAGGTTGTAGGTATAAATAAATACATTTTTTTAGCATACTAGTTTTTTTTTGGTGCACATCGAAATTTTAAATTTGCCATTTTAAATTTAAACCATTTTTTCGTACTTGCACTCACTAATGTTCCCATAGCTTCGTCAAATATTCACTGATTTTAATTTTTTTAACGGTTGTGGAAAGAAGAAACTCCCTCAATATTTATCCGAGATTGCAGTGTAATACACCGTTAGCAAGGTGTTTCTTTTCACTTTCCAACGACGTACTACAATTTATTGCATAGTTTAAGACATTTGATTTTTTTAACTCCATCAACCTCGAAAAACGATTTTGTACCATAATTTAAAATATCGATGTGCAACGAAAAATTCTAGTATGCCACAATATTACCTTCAACTATGTCTACAACCTCCGCTATGTCGCATCCCAGAAGAGTTTTGGCTGTAGCATCGTGGTATTAACCTGAATCTTTACTCTGTGTTCTAACAAAAAATATATGTATGTATGTATATATTAGGGTGTCCCTATTTAGTCAAAGTCAATATTTTTAAACGCATACGGGCTAGTTCTGTTCATTAGGTCCTAAAGCACTCAGAAATAAATTTTTATCTCAATCGGAGTATGATAACCCGTGCCGACTTGGATCGGAAAATTTAAAGATTATATGGGACAAAAAAAATTTTTTATTTTATTAATTTTTTATTTTTTTATTTTGTTTATTAGGTCTCTAAAAGCTCAAAACCAAGTTTTCACCTTAATCGCGAGTACGATAACCCATTCAAATTTGCATCGAAACATGGAAAAACAGTATTTTAACACTGATTATACATTTTTCGATGATTTTCATGTTTCGATGCAAATTTGAATGGGTTATCGTACTCCGATTAAGGTGAAAACTTGGTTTTGAGCTCTTTAGGACCTAATAAACAAAATAAAAAAATAAAAAATTAAAAAAATAAAAAAAAATTTTTTTGTCCCATATAATCTTTAAATTTTCCGATCCAAGTCGGCACGGGTTATCATACTCCGATTGAGATAAAAATTTATTTCTGAGTGCTTTAAGACCTAATGAACAGAACTAGCCCGTATGCGTTTAAAAATATTGACTTTGACCAAATAAGGGACATCCTAGTATATATGTATGTATATGTATTTTTAACTCACATTGGCCAACTCCTGTTGCAGATCGCAAATGGGCAGATTCTGTGTTTGATTGTGGGCCAAGAGTCCGGCCCGCTCCTCCGTGCAGCGGTCAAAGGTGGCGGTTGCCTTGAACCCGATGACGGCAAAGACGACGACGCCGGCGAACATGGAGGTGCCACAATTGGTCAGGGAGACGAGAATCGCGTCGCGATAGCAATTGTTATTCGCCGGATTGTACGAGCTGAAGGCGATTAGGCCGCCAAAGGCCAGGCCCAGGGAGAAGAAGATCTGAGTGCCCGCCTCCAGCCAGACGACGGGATCGAGCAGCGTCTCCCAGCGGGGCGTGAACAGATGGGCAACACCATCGGCGGCACCCTTGAGTGTGATGCCGCGAAAGAAGAATATGATGAGTACGACATACGGGAAGATCGCGGTCATATAGACGATTTTGCCCGACGATGTGATGCCCTGTACCATGCAGATGTAGACAAGGAACCAGGAGACAATCAAGGCAATCGCCATGTGATAATTGAAGCTCTCTGGGAGATCAACGCTCTCCGAGCACTGCAGCGTCGTGCGATACCAATAGAATTGTGTGGGCGACGATGCCACACACTCCGGCTCGTGATCGTAAGTAAAGTTCTTGTAGAGACGCGTCGGGCACTCGGCCCACGGCAGCGGCGACTCAAAGCTGTGCAGCAAATAGATCAGGCACCAGGCAATGATCGTGTTGTAGTACAATGCCACTATGAAACTGACCACGGCCGAGGAGATGCCGATGCCGCCCAAATACGGCGACACTTGACTCCACACTCCGATCGCGCCCTTGCGCAGCCTCTGACCGATCGCCAGCTCCAGATAGAAGATCGGTATGCCCTGGATGCACAGCATTATGAAGTAGGGCACCAGAAAGGCCCCGCCGCCGTTCTTTTGTGCCAGATACGGAAAGCGCCACACGTTGCCCAATCCAACCGCATATCTTTGAGAGAAAGAGAGAGGAGAGAGAGAAAGAGAGAGAGATAGGTATGGTTAGGTCGGGTCTCATCAAATTTTTATAGAAAAAATTAGAAATATCTTTTATTTTTAATTGTAATAAAAATTGGAAAATAAGTTTTATTTTAAATTTGTATTTAAAAGTTAATTGTTAATTGTCATTTGCAATTGTTAAAATCAAAATTAAATAAAAAAACGTTTTTTTTAATTTTTATTAAAAATAAAACTTATTTTTCTGTTTTTATTATAAAAATTGCAAATTTTGAGAGCAAAACTTGAAACTTTCATAACTTTGCAAAAGTTGATCCGAATGTCATTTTGATCAAGGTATTTTCTGCATTTAAATTTTAAATAATTACATTTGAGCCTCAAGATATCGATATTGAACTGAACTTAATCTCTTCCACTTGAACTTTACGTTAATTTCATTTCTCCGTGCCACAACTCATCTAAAAAATTTTGAGGGAAACGAAATCATCGCACATTTTTTGTCCGAATTTTAGAGTTGTCAAGTAACTTTTATTGTTTGTCGCGCCAATAACTTTTAAATTTTTTGTGAGCTATATAATATCAATTATTATATAAATAAATTTAAAAAATTATTTAAAAAAGAAATAAAATAAAAACCTATTGTTCTGCAATGATAAACTTTAGAAAGTTGCTAAACAAACCCTTGGAAAATTTAATATGAGAAGGGGCCAACCCTAGCAGCCTAGTTCGAAAAGATTGGTGTACATGCTAAAAACTATAAATTACTCAAAGTTCTGTGACACGGAGAAATTTTCGGAGCGGAATTGATTTTCTCTGAATTCTTTTTCACTTGTCATTTCTGTAGCACACCTGTATATGTATAATTAAATTAATTGATGGTCAAAAAAATTATTCAGTTGAAGTTGAAAATCGCTTCCACGAAAATAAATCTGTCGATTCTTTGATGTCTTTTTAACTACTCTGGAATCACTCTTGGTGTAAAAAGTATTCCAACTATTAAATTTATTAGGAATTGATGAAGCTTCGAATCGTTTTTGAAATGTTTTTCAAAACCCATTTGTGGCTGATATCATGACTCACCCAATGGTGGCCAGCAGGAACATGATTTTGCTATCCCAGCTCTCGCGTTCCTCGCCCTCCTTCTCGCCCTCGACGATGTCCTGCTGCTCCTGGTCGACGACAGCGGCGAGCTCGGCCTTTGTCTTGCTGGTGCCAGCATCAGAGCCGAAGGGCGGCTCCTGCTCCAGCTCCGACGACTCATCGAAGGCGTCGGACATGAAGGCCTGGTTTGTGGCTCCATACATGGGCTGATGGTGATGGTGCAGCGACGTGTGATGATGATGACTGACGCCATGTTCTTTGGGCACCAAACGGCCACGCAGCTCCTACGACAAAGACAAAGCAATTAGCATATTTCCGGTATATCGATAAATACAGTATATCGATTATCCGGTATATCGATAAATATTGTTTTTCGATAACATATGTACATATTTATGTATGTGCGAAATTTTTAAATGATCGAAAATATCGATATTTTTAGTCGAAAATAATCGAGTAACAATGATCGAAACTTACCCGCAGCTCCAACTGATCGATGCTCTTTTGACTTTTGAGCACAATGTCACGCGAGCTTTGACGGCGCAACAGTTGAGCTGTATTCGCCATTTTGTTTAATTGATCGGGCGTCCAACGGGTAAAAGTTGTGTAGTTGTTGTAGTTGTTGTTGTTTTGTTAATTATTATAATTTTTGTATGTTATTATTATGAATTGTTATTGCTATTTACGAGTACGAGTTTGCGATTTTTAGATCGATCAAATTTCAATGCATGTGCATGTGCGTGTGCGGGGTGCGAGTGTTGTAGCTGCTAGCTATGCTGCGCGCGTAACTAACGACACAGTCGACATTCTCGTTGCATACTTTTGTGCGCTAACCAATAATATCAATAGCCGCCATTTTGTTTACTGCGCTCTCATTTTCTTGTGAGTTGTTGTTGCTGAGTGCTAAATAAAACGTGATCATAGAGTGGAAAGTACATATAAAACTAAACAAATTAAACACATCATGCGTATAACAAATTAATCAAAGCACAATCAATCTAATAGACATGCGATACAGGATAAATAATCGCTGACAACTATTTGCGAAGCGTGAGCGCCCGACCATAATAAATCAATCAACTGAAGTTCACTCACACACACATGAAGAGAGAGAGAGAGACACACACACACATGGCCACCCACAACAATTGATATTAAGTATGTGCCGCAGAGTTTCAGTTACACATGCTGATAAGATAAACAATGTCCATTAGACTAGCCCTCTGCTTTTAATTTCCTCCACACTGTCCTTTTTAGCTCAATCGGACCAGGCTAATGGATTTCTTCGAAACATACAGCACAAAGAATAATTATTTTTGCCTTGAAAACCATTTTGATAGCCCCTGGGTTGAGTTCAGTGCGTAGGTTGTCATAGAAAAAACAAAAACTTACTTCTATTTTGGTTACATGTACAGTAGGTCAGGTAATTGCTTTGATAACAATAATAAACTTATATTTTACAAAAATTAAAAAAAATTTTAGGCTATTTTTGTTTTACCTTGTTTTTCTTTGTTAATTATATTTATGGTTCTCAAAACAAGATAAAATAAATTAATGAAAATGGTTTAATTACTTGACTAGCTGTATATGTTTTAACGATTTTTATTGTAGCTAAGTTCATGCATACACTTGATTTGACATTTTTTTGCATATTAATTGAGATTGTTATGAATGTAAATTGTTTATTAACTTATTAATCATACCGTCGGCGTTTGAATTAATGAGCACGTTAATTTGAGTTTTTTGTTGCCTACTTTTCGGCTGGCACTAAAATATGCATATACAACGCACACGCAAATTTGCTTGCCTTATATAACGTAACGCAGACGACGACGACGACGATGATAACGAAGCGGGGTAAAGAAACGAAGAGGGAGAAAGGAACGGACACCGAATGCTTGCTGCACGTGTCTGGCAGGTGCAAAGGAGGCGAGGCTTTAAACTTTATTAACCGCCATTCGCGCTGATGTTCACTTAATATACCTACACGTATATACAAAAGCAAATATATACAATACACCTACATACATACATATGTACATATGTATTACATGACAAGCTAATCAACGTAAAACCTAGTTACGGAACGTAAGGACGCGACGTGCTGCTGGAACTGCAGGACGTTGGCAAGAAACTGTTGAGCGGACAGGAACATGCATACGAGAAGACGACGTCGCCGTCGACGTCGCAGGTTACAGATGCTGTCGCTGCTCAATTAAGCGCGCGCGCAGTCAACGAATGGAACACGACGGCGAACCGACAGCTGGAATAGGGTGGCAGCTGTACTGAGGGGGCGGGGCGGCTGGGGTTATGAATGAAATTGCTTTGTGTAAACATGTAAGGCCAAAACATAGAAATGGCCAGCAACAAATAAGGCCAGCTGTTGGCCGCATAACGTAAGCGGTGAACTTTAAAATCGAATTTGAAAATGCAGCGAACATACGTTACGCGTTCACACGTGATTTTTTTCAACTTACAAGCACAGATTGCTATCGCATATTTAGCAAAGAGTTACGCTGCCAATGCAATTGCATAAACATGTTTATAATCTTAGCATCCCCAAAATATAACGTTTAAAAGCACAATACGAATAGTGTAAGCATTAACGTAAGCGCAAAATGAAACAGCATAAGCGCAAAAGCTCAAACGTAAACGCAAAGGGAAACAACATAAGCGCAAAAGCTCAAACGTAAACGCCAATGGAAACACACTTAACGCGCATATGCTCCTTGACATATTCAAAGTCAACAAGCGCTGTTTGTTATTGTTGTTGTCAGTGGTTGGCGCTGTAAATTACACCAATTGCCAAAAAGATTTCATAATAATTAACCCAAGCAGCAAGCGGGCGGCTGACAAACATGGTCTTCAAATGCCAGGAGGACAGTTTCCTAAAGGAGGTACGCATGCCAGTCAATTAATTAATGCAACTAAACTCAATTCCTGTGCAGTTCCAGACGACGATCGTCTCCTGTGATTATGCCACACTGGACTGGAGCGGGGGGGACAGCAGCAACAGCTCAGAGACACGTCAGCTGCGCGGCTTCAATGTGGTCTGCGAGAACACCATACTGTTTCCCGAGGGCGGCGGTCAGCCCTGCGATTACGGGACCATCAATGGTCAGCAGGTGCGCAGCGTGGTGCGCCAGGGCAGCACCGCCGTCCACTTTGTGGAGTCGACGAGCAGCTTTGAGGAGGGCGCCGAGGTGCGGCAGCGCTTGGACTGGTCGCGTCGTCTCGATCACATGCAGCAACATTCCGGGCAGCATTTGATAACGGCTCTGTTCGATCGTGAATTCAAATACGATACCACGTCGTGGTCGTTGGGCGCCAGTGTCTCCTACATTCAGTTGAGCACACCGCATCTCATCAGCCGGGAGTCCCTGGACCTCATTGAGCGACAGGCCAACGATCTAATCCGCGAGGGTCGTGAAGTAAGCGTTGTGCTGGTGGATCCCGAGACGGCCCTGGAATTCCAGGATGCACGTGCTCCACGCGGACTGCCCAAGGATCACGAGGGCCTGGCGCGTGTGGTGCGCATCGAGGGCATCGAGTCGAACATGTGCTGCGGCACCCATGTCAACAATCTGTCCCAGCTGCAGTGCATCAAGCTGCTCTACGCCGAAAAGGTCAAGACGAACATTCTCGTTTACTTTGTGGTGGGCGAACGTGCTCTCCGCAAGCTCGGCGAGATCTTTCAGCGGGAGCAACAGCTGACGGTGGCCCTCAAGTGAGATTGATTGATTTTTACTCCGATTTTATTTATTAACAACTTCAAACTCCACAGAGGCGGCGCCCAGCAGCATCTGGAGTTGGTTCAGAAGCTGCAGCAGAATGTCAAATCCACGCGCAAATCGTTTCAACAGCTGCTCAAAGATTTCGCCACTGCCGAGGCCGAGCGTCTCGAGGATCTGAGCAAATCCTTGCGTCCCAAATACTTTGCCCTGCATCGACGTGATGGCATCGAGGTGGATTTCATCAATACATTTCTACGCCATGCACCCGAGGAGATCTTCTACTTTCTAACTGTCTCCGAGGGCGTCTCCGCCGGCAGCGCCGCCAAGGGTCACATGGTTCTGCGTGGTGATCCGGCGCTAATTCAGGAGCTGGGTCCCAAGTTTCTCGAGCTGCTCGAGGGCAAAGGCAATGGCAAGGAGAACAATTTCCAGGGCAAGATCAACAATCTGGCGAATCTACAGGAATGCACAGCGCTGCTGGAGGCGCATTTCAAGCCAAAGAAATCGGTTGTAGAACAGGCAGCGAGTGCGTCGTAAATCAATAAATAAATAAATTGTAAATGCGAGATTTGAACCAATTTGCACGTTATATTTAAATTTTAAAAATTTATTAAAAGTACAAAAATAGAAAAAGAAACAAAAATTGGTTTGCCACATCAGGAATCAGGAATCGAACCCACGACCCCTCGCACAAGGGCGCGTATCTCTAGCCTTATGCTGACAATTCAAATAAACGAAAAATATTCAATAATTAAAAGTCATATGCAGCGACAGGACCGAGATTCGAACCACGATCTTCCGTTTCGCATGCCGAGCACTTAACACTTCCGCCAATCCACCACTTGGATTGAATTCGACAAATTCGATATACACTCGCCAGAAAAACTATGCGTACTCACTTCTTTTCAACTTAAATAGCTTTTGTAAGTTAAATCATCATAGTAAAAAAATATATTTAAATGATACAAAAATTTCCTTAACCCATTAGTACCCTTCGAAAACTTCGAATTTATATAAAAGTTACTTTTCAAAGCTTTTTTCCTCGATTTTTTCCAAAAAATATTTTAATGCATAAAATTCTTGGAATTGCAAAAAAAAAAATTTCAAAAATATTTTTGTCAGTATTTTTTAAAATTGTTTGAAAATCCTAAAAATGACAATTTTAACCCATTTTTCCTCATTTTCATGCAAAAAGTGCCTTTTTTGCAATTTTTAAAATACTAACAAAAATATTTTTGAACATTTTTTTTTTGCAATCACTCTTAGAATTGTGTCAAGAATTTTTTTGCATTAAGTATTTTTTGGAAAAAATCGAGGAAAAAAGTTTTGAAAAGTGACTTTTACATAAATTCGAAATTTTCGAAGGGTACTTAATGGGTTAAGGAAATTTTTGCATCATTTAAACGGAATTTGAACGACCTTTCCAAATATATTTTTTTACTTTGATGATTTAACTTACAATAGCTGTTTAATTTAAAAAGAAGTGTGTACGCATAGTTATTCTGACGAGTGTACATTCTCAATGTACATTCTGGCAGAGTAAATGTAAAATGAGTTTATTAGCCATTAATTCTATTTATAGAATTGTTATTAAAAGACCTTTGACAAAATTGTTAATATCTTTACTATTTATGGCCCGATCGTGATGAAAGTTGGTGATTAGATTCTGAGCATGTTTTTACACACGTTGGTATACAAATATTTTAAATTTTAACCTGTGACCCAGAATTAAAGGGGATGCCAGTTTTTTTTATAAGTTACGTTCCCCACAGTAGGCGTGGCAAAATTTACACATAAACTGTCCTGTCTGACATAATAAGGAGTCTTCATTCCAAATTTGGTGGTCCTAGCTCTTACCATCTCTGAGATCCTTTCGTTTATACGGACCGACTGACAGACAGACAGACATGGCTATATCGCCTCGGCTGTTGATGCTGATCAAGAATACATACACTTTATGGGGTCGAAGATGCTTCCTTCTGCCCGTTACATACTTTACACACACTTAATATACCCCCCAGGGTATAAAAACATGTAATTTCGTATTACAAACAATAATTTGTACTTTTTGAATTAGATGTACATTTTACGATATTAAACATAACTAGGCAGAGGTAACAAAATAGACATGATCACATCACAGATAGTTGATATCGTAATTGCGCATCTTGTACTTGAGACGCCAGAAGTCGTTCCAGAAGCCCACGTCGATGATGCGCTCGTGGAAGTTGAGGAATCCCACCGAGGTGTATTCACAGATGGCCGGATACGTGCAATCGTCCTCGTCGTACAGGTCCACCCACATCAGCGTGACAATGCCCAGCGACAGTAGGCGCAGCTTTTTCTGATTCACAGCACGCTCCAGCATAACCAGATAATCGGCAGATTCGCGATTCTGTTGCTCCGTCGGCAGAGTGACCATGCGATTTGTTTGTTTTCGCAGCAGCGTCAGAAATGCACGTTCATCGGGATTATTGTGTGCAGCCAGGTAGACGGCCAGTGCGCCGGTTCCATAGAGCAATGCTTTCTTGGGTTGCGCATACGATTCCCGGACGACACCGACGCCCACTTCCGTATAGTCGCGCAGCAATCCCTTCCAGTAGTTTGTCCACTTCTCCACGACGGTGCCTTTGAAACGCTCCGGCAGCGTGAATTTTTCATCTAAACGCACACGCAGTGCACTCATGCGGTCGCCCACTCTCAGCAAACGCATTTTGCGACTCTAAAATTGATTTTTTAATTGATGTTTATGCAACAAACACTAAATTTCCAAAATTTGTACGTACGTTTTTTTGTTTTGTAAGCTCAAGAATGTAATTATCGGAAAGTATTGTGTTGCGATAGTTTGACAAGAATCAGCTGTGAAGCGATTACGCCACCTGCCGTTATCGATAGGTTGTATAAGAATCAACATCAGGTTGTGACGTCACGTCCACCGCTGATTTAGTGGCACTGCTAGACGAAGAGTAAAGTACAATATATTTTTAATAATCAAGCTAAATAAAAATGTTCGCTTATTTACTTTAAAAATATGTTCTTATGGCGTAGTTTTTGCAAATCAAGTTGTCGTTTAAATTAAATCGTGGCGGGCACGCGATAGCGATAGCGATTTTATTGTAAGCTTACATCGATATATTTAAAGTACACGTATCGATATCAATCACAATTACAGAGTTGTTTTCACAACAGCGCTGCCCGCGCGTACCAAAATAATTGCATAAAAAACGCAAAACAAATGCATTTTGAAGTGTTTTGATTTCTATTGTGTTGAAATCAATCGCGCGTGTAGAAGTCGCATCAGCGTCTGATTCATGCCAACGTCACCCATTACCACACTCCTACTCAAAGACGCACACACAGAGGCGAACTCATACGCTGCGCTGCGCGCTTGGACAACGACAGAGGCAGCGGCAGCGGCAGAGGGCGACGGCAGCAACCACAAAAATTGTATTTATCAAAAACGTCATTGGCCAGAGCGCTCGCATTTCATTTCATAGCTGCGGCGCTGGGTAACAACAGCGTTTTGTTTATTGTTGTTGCTGTTGTTGCAGTAACTGGGCTAAATAATTGTGCATAGTGCTTCAGTGAATACGCAAAAGAAGCCCTAAATTGCCCATAAAAATCGTTTGCCAATTGACAATTAAACTTGTTGCTCACAGCTGAGCCAGCGACGAAACGAAGGAGACGCAACCGGAGGCTGAGACTGCGACCGCGACTGAGGCTGAGCCGTCGTCAGTGGGAAATTGTGAAATTGAAAAAAGAGCAAAACTCGAAAACAAAAGCAGGCAAACCAATTGGTGATTAAATCAAAAATCTCTGTCAAACTGGAGAAGTGGAAGAGAACACGAAGTTCCACGAAAAAGATGGATCAACGCCAGCGCAGTCCATCATCGTCGGGCGTTCCATCAAATGCAGCGACGGCGACTGCAGCAGCGACAGCGGCGTCGACAGCAGCGGCAGCACAAAATGCCGATAAACCAACAGTTCTCGAAGGTACATGCAAAATTCTGTTATAATAACAAAAAAACAAATATACATATATATATATGCATATATACATTTTGTGTGTGTTTGTATATATGACACACCAGTCGCTACATGCACTCGTACATTTAGTTATACAGTGGCGGAAATATTAATAGGGACGCTCTTTCTTTTAGTATAACAGCTATTGTAGGTCAAGTCTTCAAATTTAAAAAATATATTTGGAAAGGTCATCTAAATTCCGTTTGAATGATGTATAACTTTTCTTAACCCATTAAGTACCCATTGAAATATTCGAGTTTTAAAAAAAGTCTACTTTTTCAACTTTTTTCCTCGATTTTTTCCAAAAAATGTTGGGATGCAAAAAAATTTTTGAAACGATTCTAAGAGTAACTGCAAAAGAAAATTTTCAAAAATATTTTTGTTAGTATTTTTAAAAAAATTTTGAAAATCCTAAAAATGACCATTTTAACCCATTTTTCCTCATTTTCATGCAAAAAGTGCCTTTTTTGCAGTTTTCAAAAAATTATAAAAAATACTAACAAAAATATTTTTGAAAATTTTCTTTTGCAGTTACTCTTAGAATCGTTTCAAGAATTTTTTTGCATCCCAACATTTTTTGGAAAAAATCGAGGAAAAAAGTTGAAAAAGTAGACTTTTTTAAAACTCGAATATTTCAATGGGTACTTAATGGGTTAAGAAAAGTTATACATCATTCAAACGGAATTTAGATGACCTTTCCAAATATATTTTTTAAATTTGAAGACTTGACCTACAATAGCTGTTATACTAAAAGAAAGAGCGTCCCTATTAATATTGCCGCCACCGTATGTAAACACAAGTATATGCGTGTCTACTTTTGTCTGGGCGTTTATTTTTTTTTGTTTTTTGTTTTTTTGGTTTTTATCAGCGCCTGCTTTAATCAGGTCAGAGTGGAGTGAGAGAGGCGCCAGGCATCTGCTCCTGCTCCTGTTTTCAAACTACGCTGTCTATAAATATAACTACGCATTAGCTAAAAAGGATACACGCACTCACACACGCATCGAATCGAGGACATGCATGTGTCTGTGTGTGTGCGTGTGACCTGTTGATTGATCCATTTACAGTGACTGCCAGCTTATTTCACCCACTACTCTTACATTTTATTAAGCTATAAATGGAAAGGAGATATAAATAAAATATAATAATGTTTAACATTGAATTGAAACTGAATTAAAATCAGTGGATCAAATTAGCTGTGAGCCACTGTAACTAAATATCTATGGCCCACTTTGCAATTGTATGCATCCAAAACACACACACACACACACTCAACACTTGACTTTGAGCCTCTGTCTAATGAATGGATTCCCTTTACCATTCCCCAGTCAATGTTAATGTTAATGATAATGCTAATGCTCACATTGATGCGAAACCTCCTCCCATCAAACTAAAAGTATTTCGAGATGATTAGCTTTATACCTCTCTCACTCCCACTCTCTCTCTATCTCTTTCTTTCATACTCTTGTAATTTGGAACAAAGAGTTTCTCTTTCGTTTTTATTTTTGTGTGTTTTTTTTCTAAACTCATCATAGAAAATGATGTGATATTTATTTAAGCCAACTGATAGCAATTATCTATAAAAGTCTAAAGTGCTGGCAAAAAAACAAAATAGTATTTAATTGAATAGCAGAGCGTGGGAGTGCACGACTAGCAGTTACTATGTAAATGAAGAATCTTTGAAAACTTATCGATAAAGAAAAAAACAATAACGTAAATTTTTAGTTTTTTAAATTTATTTCTATCAAAGGGATAGTGTCAAAAACAAATCTCTATATAACACTTAATGATACTTTTAACTCCTATAATGTTTAATAAATTAAACAACTCTTTAAAATGTTCTTAACATATTTTGTAATTAAAAAAAATTAACAATTTATTCTTTATGGAATCAAAATTTAACTTTGATTGAAAAAAACGAAGATATATTAATTTTATCCACAAATTTTAAGAAATGAAAGTGTTTAAGGACTATGAAAATCCTAAAGTTTTTTTTTTTTTGACAATTATATTTATATTTCTATACAGATAAGAGTTTTCAAAACATCTGCAAATAAATGTTAATTTTATACAACAATAATTAAACTAATTCGTCATTTTTAAGTTTCAAATAATTTATAATGAGTTAAATATTTATTTTCACTAACTTAATTATTAATATTTGATCATTTTTATTTTAAATAGGTTTTACAAAATTTACGGCTCTTATTTAAAACTTTATTATGTTATTTTTTAAGGATAGTTTAAGGATGAATAGACAAGGAAGTTAAAAAAAAACAAACATTTTTTTACAATTAGACAAAATAATTTTTTTTTTAAAATGTTGATTTAAAAAAAAAACATTTGAATATTTTCTTTGTAAAATTATTAGTTAGATATACAATTTTTGGTGTCAGCCTTTCGTCACTAGCGTGAAAAGTGATAGAAATTAAGCCCTATTACCAATGTAAAACAGTTAATTGAACTTTTGAGTGTTGTTAACGTTGACAGGCGTGATGCACAACATATTTGATAGCCTGACGGACAAGGACGAGCAAGTGCGTCAGGCGATGCAGCAGGCGATTGTGAAGATCCTGGAGACGCATCCGGTGCGTGCCACACTCATACTGACCGAATACCGAGCCAAGAATGCCAAATTGAGCGAACAAACCGTTGCCATGCTATTGGAGTGAGTGCCAATCTCCGCCAGAATCGCCACTATAACTATTTATTAAATTTATTTGCATTCCTTGCAGCTGCATACATCGTGTGGTTAGAACGGAGACATCGCTGCCAACGGCGGCAAATGAGAAACTGATTGTGCTGGCCCTGGAGGAGTTGACACGCAGCGTGGATCAGCATGTGCCACTGATACAGAACCCGGCACTGCATATACTCGTGGCCATTGGACGGGGCGAGGACTGTTCACTGGTCGTGGAGTCGCTGATGGGTCATTGTGGTCCCGCTGGCACCGTGCCGCACTTTATGCTGATGCAGTGCCTCGGCCAGCTGGCCATGGCCAATACGGTGGGCGTGGTGCCGCACATCAATGCCATATTGGCACGCTGCCAGCCCCATTTGGGTGGCATTAAGCAGGATCACATCAAGCTGGCCTACGCCTATGCCATTGGCCGATTCAGTGAGGCGCTGCTCGAGCATGGAACGAATACGCCGACGGGCGAAGCCAAGGCATCGGCCAATTGTGCAACGGAAATCAGTGTCGCCTACGATGTCCTCTTCAATCAGTGGCTGCAGTCCAGAGAGATCAAGGTGTGCATGGAGATATTGCAGGCACTGTCCAGCATGTATCCACTGTTGCCCACGGATCGGATACTGGATCAGGCGCCGCGTCTGGTGCCGCAAATACTGGCGCTCTATCGTCGCAGTGTCGATCGCAATGCGGTCACCCAGTTCCTCTGCTCCGTGCTCAAAACGAATCTCGCGCTGCACGCCCAGGTGCTCGATGGCGTCATCGATGCCCTGATCACACATCTCTTTGATCTCGTCTGTGTCTATCCGGACTATGAGAAGCCCCAGACGGTCAAGGGACACTACGAGGTCCTGCGCTGTTTCCACCTCCTGGCGGGCAATTATGCTGGCAAAATCATGGACACTCTGCTCATCCATTTGCGCAACAACAGCGAACGGGAGCGCATCAAATCCTTGTTGATCCTGACGCATCTGCTCAACAGCTGTGCGGTACAAATCGAGAGTCGCCTCCAGTCGCTGATCGAGTGCTTGAAGCAATTGATTTTGGCCGAGCGAAGTGTGAAAATGAAACTGACGCTGCTCAAAACGATTGTGGCGCTGGCCCAGAAGTCCCTGATACGGGACAAGGAGTTTGTGTGGTTTGTGGTGCGGCACAGCTGCAAGTACAGCAAGATTAGCCAGGAGCACGGCACGCTGGAGGAGCACGCCACGCTGGTGGTCAGCTGCGAGAATACGCTCTTTATGCTCGCCTCCACGGTGGGCACACTGGACGAGCTGCTCAAGCGGGAGCTGCTCAATTATTTTCTACTTCTGGACTATACGGATATATGCGGGAATTTGGCCAAATGTTTGGCCAGTCTGTTTGCCAAATCGCCGCACATTGAATACGATATTGCCAGCGATGACGAACAGATGGCAGTGGAAGCGGCAGTGGGAGTGGGAATGGGAGCGGGAGGAGCAGGAGCAGCAGCTGGAGCAACTGAAGATCGCGCTGGTGTCATCAAACGTGGCAAGGTCATTGTGCCCAGTGCGGAGAGCATCTATGCCCGCTGCCTGGCCCTGCTGGGCAATCAGCAGTGCATCAAGCGCGCCTCGAACATACTCAGCTTCCTCAAGTACTATCACCCGCAGCTGAATCCCGCCCTGGAGGAGCTCTGGGAGCGTCGCATCTCCGACATGTTGCTGCACATCAATCAGCCGCAAGCGTATCTCCAGCAGCTCCACGATTTTGTGCTGGAGACCAACGAGTTTCTCACTGCCCGAGATGAGCACTTTGCCCAGCGTTTGGCCAGCAAACTGTCGGACCAAATGTATCTGTATCCCATGCACTTGCCGCACTTTGAGTGGCAGCTGCCGGATCTGAATGCGGAGCGTGGCATGCTGCTCCAGGCGGTAGCATTGACCCTGTGCCAGGTCAACGATGTCGCGTGCATTCACACCAAGATCGATTTGATTGTGACGACGGCGCGACAGGAGCGTCTCGATAAGCATGTGAAGCATGCGGATTACGAGCGTCGGATTGAGCCATGTGCCCGTGCCCTGGGCTACATTTCACGCCAGCACTTGGCGCATGTCATCAAAAAGTTATCGGAACTGGCCCAAATGGGCGGACGGAAGCATTCCACTGGTTTCTTTAGCAATCTGCATTTCATCAAGGACACGCACAAGGAGCTGGAGAATTATAAAAGCAATTTGCTCGTTGTCAAGGCCTTTGGCCGCATTATGGATGAGGCAGATCCGTTGCAATCGCTGCAACATCTGGACGATACGATGCTCAACTTTCTGATGAACCAATTGGCCGGACATAAGGATCAGACCATCATGTCGGCGATCCTTCAAACGCTCCTCAGCATTTGCAATCAGCTGATTGTCACCAAGGAGCAGCTGCCCGCGCCGCTCAAGCATCGGAAGCAAATCATGGAGACCGTCTTTAGTATTCCCATCGAGTCGCCATTCCATGATCTGCCCTTGTTGCCAACCATCCTGAAGTTGGGCACGGACTTCATACGCATCGGTGAGTAAAAGTCGAGCAATCGCTGTTTCTGGTTACTCGTTGCATTTGAAGCGAGTGAAGCTAACGTTTCTCCAGTGTGTAATAGTAATGTAAAACAAGTGGAAAAGGCTATAGTCGAGCTCCCGACTAAAGGATACCCTTTACTTACTTTACTTCACTTACTTTAATAATTTTCAAATATTTTTATTGCATGCTTTTAGGCACTTACATTGCTTAAAAGATTTAATCAGCCATTACCACCTTTCTATTTGTCCGATCTTGTTAAGATTTAGTAGGATGATAGGTAATAATAGTAGTTAACGTTAACTAGTAAAAAAAAACCTGATAAAAGCAGCCGACACAACATTAAAATTAAAAAAATTATATATATTTAAGTCATAAAATAAATTAAAATTAAAATTAAAATTAAATACTCTGGGGAATCTAAAATGAAAAAGAAAATTTTTGGCCCAACATTTGCTGCAAGGATTGGGGAAAACCCAGAAAAACCCAATCAGACCAAAATGATATTAATAAGTAGTTAGTTGGTAAGACTTGTTAAAAATGATAACATAGAGGCTTTAATAGTGGGCGGAGAACGCTCGAAACTAATCGTACGGCACAGACTATTATAATCAGCACACAGAATACGAAGAGGTTCGTGCAGCTCCCCAATATCCCCTTTTACTTATTTTTTAAGTAACGGGTAGAAATACATTGAAATAATTATATACAGTTGTGCTACAGAAATCTCTTCTTGAAACTTGAATTTGACTTAAATTTGTATGAAATTTATGTCAAATTTCAAGCGAAAGCGATTCCTGTGGCACCCCTGATAGTATTTTTCATTGAACTCGATTCACAGTTTAAATATGGCAAAAATTCACACGCAACGAGTGTTTTTCCAACGAGTGCGAGTACAGTTTCAAAGAAACTAACTGTCAACGAGTGAATCTACTCGTTATACGTTCTATTTTTAACAATACTCGACGAGTGAAATTATACAATAACGAGTAATCGGCATCAACATCCTTTTTTTAATTCATAAAACTAACTCGTTTCCATCTCACGCAGGCGGCAGCGACAGTTCGGAGTGCGTCGATGGCAGCGTCATCTTTGAGATTGCGTGCAAAAACTTCTTTGGCTGTGCGAAGCAACTGAAGATGAAATTCGAATCGCAGGAGGAGGATGAGCACAACAGTTTTCTGGCCAAGCACTTGAATGAATCGCTGCCGCAATTGAATGCACTCGTCCGTGTGATTGTCGAACTGGATCCGTCGCCATCGACACTCGACCTAATAATTGGAATACTCGAATGCTGGATGAGGGATAGGAACTCCGAGGTGCGAATCTGTGCAAGTCATGTGCTGAACAACACTTTAGAGGTCTACATCAAATCAATGAAAATCGGCGGCTGTGAGGCGCCTTCCAAGTTCAACCAGACGGGACAAATGCTGGGCAAGATTGTGCCCCGCTGCATCGATTCGAATGGAACTGTGCGTCAAGTGTCGGTGGACATACTCCAAAAGACTCTAGAGATTGCGTGCATCTATGAGACTCTGACCATTGCCAGCATCGACAGCAGCGCCGAGTGGCTGAAGGAGATTGAGTCCATCAAGGAGCACATCATCACCGATGAGCCCAAGCAGATCTACAATCTGGCCGGCGATATAGCCAAGATTATAGCTCAGCGCATCTCCAGCTTTCAGTATCTGCAATTCTGGTATGACAACTATCTTTATTTCCTATCGGTTGATGTATGAAATTTTCATAATATTCATTAGAATTATAACAAACTAGTTTCGGATTCAAAGCTAACTTTTGGGATATATTTACAAAACTTTCTCAGCTTATCATTTATTATTTAGCATATTGTTGGGTGATTTATGTGTATAGAATATTTTTTATTATGGATTGTAGATATTTTTATTAAAATGTTTGTACTTTTAAATTTATTATTTATACAGATTGTTTGATCCTCTCTCTTTCTGTCTCACTCTCATTCATTGTTATTAGTGCCAACTCTTTCTCATAAGTACAACTTTGAGCTCTAGAAAAATTCTGCAAATGAGTTTAAAAAAATCAGCAGCCTCAGTTATTTTAATTTTTGTAATGTTTATGAGCAGGGTCTTAAATTATTTGTTTTTTCTTTTGGTCCTAGATCATTAATTTTATATTTCATCAAAGCATTTTATATCTATCTGGCAAGATATAAAGAACTCAAGTTCCTTAAGCAAATTGAGATTGCCAAGAATTTTCCCGTACGCATCCCGGCTAGTAATGCCTGCAACTTCTTCTAAAAACACATCTCACTCTTCTCTCTAACAATTTAAATAAATTATTATAATATCTGCTGTTTCTCCCTCTTCGCCTTGTTACAGTAAAACCTTGCTACAATCGCTGCGTGATCCGGAACAAAGCTCCACAATTGGCGCCAGCGTTGTGCTCAAGTTCTTTATCCAACAAAAGGGTTCGGAGCTGTTCCATGCGATACCCGATCTGGTTAAGGGAAGCCTCGTCGCCTTGCAACTCTGCGATGCGCCGCGCGCCAAGTCGGGAGTACTTAAAGCCCTGGTGGCACTGACCAAGCATCATCCCAAGTTGGTCTGTGCGGAGATGCTGCAACAAGCGCTGCCCTATGACGAACACCTCGTGGAGTATTGGCATCTGGTGTGCAATGATCCCGAACTGACCGGCCTGATGCTGGACAACTTTCTGCAACTGTTGAGCGGTGCAAGTTTGTCGGAGCCACTGGATGGATCGCCGGCAGATCGACAGAGATTGGCCAGTGTGCCGCCGTTTGCCATCTTCTGTGCGCTCCACGAGATGATGCCCTGCAAGGACATACACGATGTGAGTTGCCGTTGCCGTTGCCGTTCCCGCAAATTACTGATTAAAAATCTACAAAAAATGAATCGAAATGTCGATATATCTTCAAATATTAACGATATAGCGCAGCGGTGGGCACGAAATCTGAATTCGGGAGCAGCCCGCTGATATAGAGTTTTAAAAATAATTTTTAAAAGAAAACATAATTGTAAATTCAGAATAGTCGCATATTTGAAAGTTTTGAGTTCGCTAACCAGACCAACGTCAAGTTTTCATAACTTTCAAATCGAAATGTCATTTTGATCATAGTTTTTTGTCCCCAAAATTCATTCTACATTCAAATTTTAATTATTTCGATAAAATATCGACTTTTAAGCAACTTAACTTTTTCTTCTCTTAACTTTTTCAAAAATGCAAACTTTTGAAATCGCAAGTTTATAAATTTAATCAACTCATAATTAACTGAACTAAGTTTCACAAAATAACTACGTTAAACAATTTCTTTGTGAGTTGTCGATTTTTAATGAAAATTGATTTGATTAACTAAGCTGATAGTCAAACAAATGATCGAGTTAAAGCTGTCAAATTATAGATGTATTAGTCGTTATGTTTAAATTGATTGCCGGGTATCCCCAGCTCGTAGTTTTTCTTATTTATCGGATACAAATTACAAAAGTTATGTCTGTTTTAAGTTCAAGTTACAGCAGTGATTTTTTATAAAGTTAGGCCCGTTTTTTCAATGTCTAAATAATGTTAAATGTGTAGAAATTACTGTCTTATTTGAAATTATATCTTAGATAAAATTTATATGTACATTGAAAAATCGGCCCTTAGAGTTTTGAATTTGTAGATAAAATTGATTTGCTATCTTTATTTATATTTCAATTGTCTACCGAGTATCTAAGACTCTTCTCTTTTCTTCTTTTCTTCAAAATGTACAGCAATTGGAAACGCGCTTCGCGGACATGTTTTGCATGCTGCTGACATCGCTGTCGAGCTACACGAATCTGGGGCCACCGATGCCGGCGGGAGGACCCGCTCCGTCCAGTCCAAGTCAGCCGAGCAAGTCGTCGAATAAATTTGGTTTTGTGCCTAACAAGGAGCTGGTGAAACTGAATCCCTGCCAGATAGCACTCGAAACATTTCAGGCATTCCTCAACAATCTGGAGATGGAGCAAATAGCGACGGTGCTGACGGTGAACACACAGTTGGCCTCCAGCACGGATTGGCATAGTTACATCGAGCTGTTGACGCCCATGGCCATTGGACTGTCCAATCAATTGCAGCTGAACAGCCCGGCGATGAGGCAGCTCGTCAATGCACTCAGCAAATATGTTGCCTCTCCCCACGATGGACAGCGTGTGGCCGCCGTCGGTCTCTATTCGCGTCTGGTGCCGCTCAAGCCATGCGGCGACTTGGCTGCCACCAATATGTTGCACCTGGGCGCGGCCTTAAGTGATCCAAATGCGGTGGTGCGGGGTCTCAGTCTCCAGGGCATGGGATATGTGGGACAATTGGGGGAACACGAGGCGCCGCGGTACTCGGAATTGGCCATCCAGGCGCTGCTCAAGGGCGTCGACGATACGGTTGGGGATTGCCTCATCAATATACCGCTGGAGAGCATGCGCGGACTGTCGCGGATCCTCCAGGCATTGCCCAGTGATCGTGTGGAGCCATTCCATGTCTCGCTCGCCATCCGGATACGTCCATTCTTTGGCAGCTACTCGATGGAGATGCGTGAGGCGGCCATCATTTTGTTCGGGGATCTGTGCGAGTCGAAGCACGACGATGGCAGCAGTTCGCCCACCTCATCGATGGAGGCGCTGCGCGAACAGCTCTTCGCCAATCTCTTTCCCCTCCTGCTGCATCTCAGCGAGAGCGAGTCCAGCATTGTCAGCGCCTGCAAAGGCACCTTGCGTCGCGTCTGTCGCCTGCTGCGCGCCGTCCGCGTCAATGAGATGGCCCAGCAGCAGCTCTGCCCGGAGGCGGATGCACTGCATCAACTGCAGTACAACAGCTTTGTCGTCGAGTTTGTCAAAGTGATTGTAAGTCCTCCATTTAGTATATGCCGTCTATTAAATACTCGACTTTTAAGGCACTTTATAGATTATAAAAGTCTTTTAATTTATTTAATTTCTTAAAAAATTAAAAAAAAAACAATATTTAGAAATTCCATAAAAAAAGCATTAATTATCAAAATCAATTGGTAGACATTAGTATACGTCATTTATTATACAATGTACGTACTTTTAAAAAATTACTTTTTGGGCTTAAAGGGTCCATTAATTTATTGAAATTTTTTAAAGAATTCAAAATCCAAAAAAAAGAGCTAAACGAAATTTAAAAATACCAAAAAAAAAAAAAGCATTAATTAGGAAAATCAACTTAGACAAATATTTAGTGCAATGTTTTATGATTTTGGGTAAAAATAATTTACGAAATTTATAAAAGAAGTACTTTCAGAGAACAGTAAATATTAGAATACAAAATATATACATACACCCAGTGAAATAACTATATGTGGATGAAGTTATTAAAAAAAAAAATATACTCTTAACACAAAAGATTTGATGCAGATTTCATAAAATAATTTTATCATTGAATTTCCTTTTTAATAACAAAAAAATTTCTTTAACCCATGGAAAATTTAGAATTTTTGTAAACGTGTTTTTTCTATTTCCTCGATTTTTTACAAAAATGTTTTGATGCTAAAAAATTCTTCAAACAATTCTAAGAGTGACTGCAAACAAAATTTTCAAAAATATTTTTGTTAGTATTTTTTTATGATTTTTTGAAAATTGCAAAAATGGCCCTTTTTTATGGAAAGGAGGAAAAAGGGGTAAAAATAGTAATTTTTAGGATTTTCAAAAAATTATAAAAAAAATGCTTACAAAAATATTTTTGAAATAAGTATTCCCTGGGGTAGTAGTGAAATTTTTAGAATTTTTGTTTTTTAATTTGTATGCAATTTGATTGAAATTTTTTTTTTATGGTATACATATAATTATATATTTTTATTTGCGAAAACTATTGAGTAATATTTAATTTTTTTAGTCAGGCATTATTTATATGCTAATATTTCTTAGTTCTTTTTATTTTGTGACTTTTTGCTGGTTCCTTTTTAATAGTATGTCAGAAACTTAACCAGCTAAAGTGATGTTTAAAAATATGTGGAAAAATTACAAATGCCGAAATGAAATATATTCTTATTCAAAATCGAGCGCTTCTTATGAATACATTTTTGATTTTTTCAAAACTTGTATTATTATTTCAAAAATTCAATATAAAAAGTGTTTATTTAAATCTTAGAAGTTGGTTAATTGTATTTTTTATTGTGCGTGTTTGTCATGCCGAGCAAAGCATTTCTTGTTTCATATTTTAACGCTTTATTGCTTTACAGGCCCTGGAGCTGACCGAGCACACGCAGGACTTTATCGACTCCTGTATGCCCAAGTTGCGCAGCCAATGGCCGGAGGTGCGAGGCAGTGCAGCCATTGTAATTGGTAAGTTATTCCCATAACTAACTATTTGCCATCATCAAAAGCTAAACTACTTTATTGTGACTATAGGCATATTGCATAATTTCCTGAGCGAACGAAATGCACAAACCGAATCGGTGGCCAACAAGATTGCCGTGCTGCTCAAGGATGAGCATTCAACGGTGCGGATGAGGGCGGCACAGGCTTTGGGTTACTTTTTTGGAGACATCTAAAAAAGGAAACCGAACGACGAACGAATTGGGACCAATGGAAGAGCAACTCTAAGCGGAGAAAGCACAGAGAGAAGCAGTCATATACCTAAATATATAGATACATACATATATATATTGTTTATAATTAGTATTTTCCCTAATGTGATCCTGCCTACGCCAAGTATTTGGCTTAGCCTCTTTGTATCCTTATTATGTTTGTTTGTTTGTTAGTTTTTTTTTTTTTTTAATACCCTTTGAAATATTTCTGTTCTGTTACTGGCATATACAAGTATATATGTGTATATATATGTACAACATGTTTAATTATTGCATTTATGCAAAATCGTTATATATTTTTCTGTATGGTATATATTTACATATATTTATAATTATATATTATGTGTAGCCGTTATCCCAGCTTAATTATATTGACGCAACACACACACACACACATCTCTCTCGAAACGTTCTATTACTAAGTATAATTTACTTTGAGGTGTCAAACAAGCATTTTTGTGAGCGCATCTGCTTTAGATGCCGGCAAAAGCCGAACGCTCTTTTCAATTAAACCCCAGAGCGGGAAAACGTTGCGTGAGAGAGCGCACAAAAATACTTGTTTGACACCTCCATGTATTTTATATATGCTTATTGGTTCTATTAATCGAGTATTCGAAATAAAAGATCTAGAATATATAACAGGGATCGCAAGTTAGAATGAAGGGTTTAAAAAACATGTTCTGATTACAAGGGAAAATCCCAGGTCTAAAATTTTTTAATGGTATCCTAAAAACAAATTGATATTTATATTCATTGACTTTTGGGAAATTAATTTGAATTGGTTTCTTTTATGTAATTACATAATATGAAATATTTAAATTTCAATATTGATTATAACTCTAATTTTTAATCTTAGTTCTGAAAATTTTATTTTTAATTTTTATTTCAATTTAAAAACAACTTTTACTTGGAATTTAATTTGAACAAACTTTAAATATAAGTTTAAAGTTAGAATTATAATTAGATTTCTAAATCAAAATTAAATTTTTTCATACATTTTGTGATTTGGACAACAATTGTTTGCTTCAAAAATTCAAATTATTACGATCCCTGTTATATAGAGCTTTGTCAATTAGTTTTTGCGGGAGACTCGCAAGATCAAATACTTTTCGAGGTGTCTGCGATTTGTTATATCAATTCCAATATTTATGTAATTTGTAAACCTTTATTAACACGCTTATATAAAAATAAAAAACCAAATAAATACAATTACAATTCAAAATACAAATTGATATTAATCCAAGCAATGGAACTGAATGCGACCACTTGACCAGCCAATGGTCAACACAAAAGATCGTTCTCCCTGTTCAACGGCTGGAAGCACACAAAGCTGGGATATTCCGAGGCAGTTCCTCCACTGAGATAATATCCACCCGAAATTTGTAAATAAAAGCATGGCTTCATTGAAAACATCAAATGAGACATTCGTGCTCAACTGGGTCGACTGGGTCTACCAATGAATTGAATGAATGAATTGAAATCGAAAAGTTCACATTCAAAAAAGGCAGAGTGAATTGAATGACGAAGTATCCAAAAAAAAAATCAAGTGAGGGGGATAAGTGCCGTAATTTCTGTTTCTTTTTATTAAAAGTAAAAATCTATACATGAAAACATTTCTACAGTCCCCGGCATAAGTATTTTGGCACCATTTGAAGCTAATTCTACTCATAGTTTGAACTTCATTCATACAAAGTTTGGCATCAATGGAAAGGTCATTCGAATGCCTTTTGAATGACAGACAATTTTTCTTAACCCATTATGTACCCATTGAAATTTTCGAATTTTTGTAAACGTCTAATTTTTCAACTTTTTTCCTCGATTTTTTAAAAACAATGTTTTAATGCAGAAAGTTTCTCTAAACAATTTAAATAAGTAGTGACTGCATTTTTGAAAATGACGAAAAAGGCACTTTTTGTGCGAAAATGAGGAAAAAGTGCCTTTTTCAAAAAATTATTAAAAATACTAATACGAACAGATATTTCAAAATTTGTATGTATGCCTCAAAATTTCTGATATCCAATTTTGTTACGAACAATATTAACTGTAACATATAAACTATTACAAAAAAAAAGTTGTATTCTGAGTACTCTGAAAATCTCACGATGATTTTATTGATGATTTGAAATCAAAAATTGATCGAATTCGTCTTCTTTAATGGGAACAGATTAATGACACTGTCAGATTTTGAGTTCCTTGCTTTATTTGCCATTCAAATGATTTCATTGCCGTGGTCAAATACGGAAGAGGAACGCGTTTTCACTCAGATTAATATTGTTAAAACAAATTGTACATCAAAATGCATTTAAAAACTTTAAATGCACAATTAAGCATAAGGTTTTTTTTTTAAATTATAATTATTTACTGTTTTGTTTTTTTTTTAATTTTACACCTACAACATGCTACAAAAATATGTTAGTCTTATTCAAAATAAGATACAGTGAACCACAAATGTCTTCATACAGCATAAATTTGTCAAATTTGCGTATAATAAAGATGTTTTGATGCGGGTTTCTTATATAAATCTTTTAATTCACTTAAATCCCGTTCTAATGATACCAAAATTTCTTTAACCCATTAAGTACCCATCAAAAATTTTGAATTTGAAAAAAAGTCAATTTTTCAAAATTTTTCCTCGATTTTTTCCAAAAAATTTTTTGATGCAGAAAAATTCTCCAAACAATTCTAAGAGTGACTGCAAAAAAATGTTTTCAAAAATATTTTTGCTAGTATTTTTTATAATTTTTTAAAAATCCTAAAAATGTCGATTTTAACCCCTTTTTCCTACTTTTCACACAAAAAGTGGCTTTTTTGCAGTATTTTATTTCTGAATTAGAATGGAAAGAAGGTAGAAATAAAAAAACAGAATGCTAAAAAACAGTACCATATTTTTATATTATTTCTTCAAAATTTGCTTATTCAAATCTGGCTATTTTTAACGGTCACAGTTGACAACCGTGGTCGTAAGAGCACGAGCTGTTGAACGTGCTATTTATAGAAACATACGCATTCTCTGACAGAATTTCTCTCTCTTTACGTGTTGAGCCAGGTGTTGAGCCCCCGCATAAGCTAGATTCTCAGTAAAAATAAGCTAATATAAAAATATATGCTGAACAACAAGCTTGTATAGCCAAATGCAAGAAAATATGTAGACTCAGGCTTCGGCCACGCATTGAGCGATGAGCGACTGAGCGACGCTCTCTTGAGCGACGTAAAATATTAAAGCTTATGAAACAGCAATGGAGTGACCACGCAGCCGCTAAGCGACGAGCGATTTTCGTGAGCGTCAGAGCGACGTCGCTCAGCATTAGAATTGGTTTTAATTTTTAGTGCATCGCTGAGCGACGAATTGCATACAATGCAAAAAATCTAGTTAATCTTGGATTATTAATTGAGTTTCCAATTTTACTAAACAGCAAGTTAAATGATTCGATTGACATGCGTGAATATTGCCAAAATCGATCTGGGTAATTTCGAAAATTTCTAGATAAATTATGAAACTTGCCATACTCATCTCTTGTTCGGTCTATGGGACTAACACCAATTTAACGCTTTCTTAATATATTTAATTACCTGTTTTTGCTAATTTGACTTTCGAAATTGCGTACAACTTCTCTGG